>VRLP01004198.1:0-52381 GCA_009660295.1 Lophius piscatorius
TATCTATCTATCTATCTATCTATCTATCTATCTATCTATCTCTCTCTCTCTCTCTCTCTCTCTCTCTCTCTCTCTCTCTCTCTCTCTCTCTCTCTCTCTCTCTATCTATCTATCTATCTATCTATCCAGACAAAAAAAACATGTGGCCTCTAGTTGGGGCACAGAGCAGATGCCAGGTATCAAGGGTCAAAGGTCAGGGCAGCTCCTTGCTGGACAATCACCAAAGCACCACCTGGAGTAGATCAGCGGCGAGCTGAGGCGATTGGACACGGCAGCCACCAATACCAAAGAATCACAAGACGATAGGGATTGTGGGTAAATGTGAGAGGTGAGTCATGTGCACGTACACACCGGCTCTGTTCCCAGCAACTGTCCGCAGGGCCACAACTCATGCCCACCTCCCACCTCCCGCCCACCTCCCATCAATCCCATGTGTGTGATTAACCGCTGGAAGTGGGAAAGGTGACGGTTCTTGTGAATAAGTGTGTCATGGTGGTGGGGGGGTGTTTAAGACAGAGGTGCACATGTGTTTGCGTTTGTGTGTCTGTGCCGGGGGTGGGGGCTTCCTCTGGAGGGAGGAGTCGGGTTCTCGCCTCATATTTCACCTCTTGTTTTCAAACAGGCTCCACATGTTGAGCCTGAGGTGGAAACTCCTCCATGGGAGAAAAAGTCCTCCATGTTTGGACAAGTGGACGGATGGATGGATGGATGGATGGATGGATGGATGGATGGATGGATGGATGGACGGACGGACGGATGGACGGACGGATGGACGGATGGATGGATGGATGGATGGATGGAGGATTGGATGGATGGATGGATGGAGGATTGGATGGATGGATGGATGGATGGATGGACGGACGGATGGACGGACGGATGGACGGATGGATGGATGGATGGACGGACGGACGGATGGACGGACGGATGGACGGATGGATGGATGATGGATGGAGGATTGGATGGATGGATGGATGGATGGAGGATTGGATGGATGGATGGATGGACGGACGGATGGATGGACGGATGGACGGATGGATGGATGGATGGATGGATGGACGGACGGATGGACGGACGGATGGACAGATGGATGGATGGATGGATGGATGGATGGAGGATTGGATGGATGGATGGACGGACGGACGGATGGACGGACGGATGGACGGATGGATGGATGGATGGACGGACAGATGGATGGACGGATGGACAGATGGATGGACGGACGTATGGATGGATGGATGGATGGATGGATGGATGGATGGACGGATGGATGGATGGATGGATAGAAGGATGGATGGATGGTTTTGTAACACCTGGACATCAGGTTTGATGGCGCACAAACTGTCTTTATAGGAAAAAGATGGTGTATAGAATTCACCATTGAGTTCAAACAAAGTTACCGTATTCATTTTTATGATGTACTTGTAAATAAGTTATAGACTAACAGGATTTGTGTATCAACACCACGCAAACAAGAAGAAAAAAAGAATTTCACCAAAAAAGAGTTTTGTAAGTTTGAGAGTTTCAGCTTTGAAAGCAGGAAATTGAGTCCAGACCAGTTTGTGCTCAGTATTTGGGCCCCCCTGAAGCGGATCCCTTGGGGTTCATCCATCCAATCGTTCGTATTCTTCCTCTTATCCGAGGTCAGGTCGCGGTGGCAGCATGCGAAGAAGGGATTCCCTCTCCCCAGCGACACTCCCCAGCTCATCCTGTATATCTCACCAGGCCCAGGAAGGGCCTTGGGGTCCCGTCACTGTCGTACGATTGACTAACAGTTCAGTTGCATTTACTTTGCATCACATTTTGTTGTTTACTCGAATTTGGTCTTGAATTGTAGGTTACTGCAAACGCGTTCTTACAATTACATAAATTAACGTCCTTCCTCTTCTTCACTTCTGCATGTCAGGATAGAATATTGTACATTCCACTCAATTATGTTTATCTCAGTCATAGTTAAGAGTTACTTTGACCAATGAAATTGTACTGCAATGCGCCAAGGGGGGGGGGGGGTCACAGCGTATAGCAGTTTTGGATACGTAGACACGATGATAACCACAGCAGCCTTTCTGGCTCCAGCTGAAGTCCTGCTGGCCTCCAGCTCCGCTCAGTGTGTTCTGTTGGATTATTGCGGGGCTGGATCTGTGAGGAGAGCAGAGGTGACGGCAGTGGGGTGAGATGGGTAATAAAGAGCTGAGTAGGAGGAAAGGGATATTCGATAGGTGCTTATTGGCTTGTGTAAATACATGTTGTCTTTCAGATAGTTATTATCATAAAGCAGATACTGAGTGGAACATGGGGATTGTATGTTTGGGTTTTTCTTTTGCTCAACCACTTATTATGGGGAAACCGTCTGAGGTCCGAGGCCAGAAATGCGTTAATGAATTTCCAGTTAATTGAATTCATTCCTCATACATATATAAGAAACGTGGGAGAATGTGAGAATTGTAAATCGGGAAAGTTCGGAGGATAAGTAAGGATAGCAGCTTTGAAGAGGATGAAGAAAGGAAAGGCAGTCGGGCCTGATGACATACCAGTGGCGGTATGGAGGTGTCTGGAATCAGTGGAGTATTTAACTAGAGTGTTCAACATGATCTTGGAGGGTTAGAGGATGCCTGAGGGAGGGGGAAGAAGTGTACTGGTGCCCATTTCTAAGAACAAGGGGAATGTGCGGAGATGTAAAAACTACAGGGGTATAATAATGAGCCAGACAACGCAGATTTGGGAAAGAGTCGTGGAAGCTAGGTTAGGAAACGAAGCGATAATCTGTGATCAGCTGTATGGATTTATGCCATGAATGAGATATTGAAGGGTGTTCCGTAAAGCTTAAGCGTCTTTGTCAGGCAAAGTCACGTCAAAATGAACAAAAGCAGGAATTTCTGTCCAGTCAACATTATTTTTGCATTAAACTATTGTGTTAACTTTATTTGTAGGGGGTTGACAACACAGTTTAGGAGGCCGGAAAATGCCAATTTGTGAAATCAGGTTAAAGAATGTAGCGTTTTGAAAAAGCTACCATTAACTTGGCCATGCACACTAAAATGTCAGATTTGCTGTTATTTGATTCCATTCCACACATTGTATAAATAAATTGCCTACAGATGCTCAGAACCGATGTGCTCACACTGTATGGACTTGTGGACCATTGCAGCCTGGTGTCACTGCTGACACTTGTCAATAAAGATTTGTTTGAAAGTTCAGAGGCAGGTAAAAAATGTTTGTCGGCTAACAACATGCTAACAAGTCAGAAACAAGCTGCCTTGATCATTTTGTCCATCCTGTGTGCTGAAAAAAGTCTCCAGTGGACGTGGACAGCATGGCTCGTCTATTTAGCAGAGAGAATGCGAGGTATGCGATCTACATTTGACTCCACGGAGTGTTAACTTGATAGCTAGCGCCTCTTTTTCTTCCTTGCTGTGCAGTTGCTGCCAGCCACAAACTGCACTTCCGAAATTATGACTTCATGTTTGTAATTATCCACATGACGTACCGTGTCGCCATGGTAACTCAGACACCGACCGATTTCTCAGGAAAACTATCCGATCGTCTGACGGTCATCCGGGAGCCGCTGATCAGTCTTCGCACCCAACGTACGTACGTCAAACGACGCCTGAGGAGCCCAAATAAACGGCCCCAATGTCCTGAGGGTGGAGATCGGACCGAAAATGTGCTCAGATCACAGAGAGTACACCCAGCTTTACTGTGTAAACAGGCAAAATTGCAAACCCTTTGTAAATAGTAACGACACGATCCCACTAATTGCTAATACATTTTCATCCTGTTCGTAGCACAAAGGGAAGACTATCCCATTCCCGAGCAGGAATGTGGCGTCACCCTGCCAAAGACTGGCCTGGCAGGCACATTATGATTTCAAATGTATTTTGCAGATCCATGAGGACGAAGATCGTTTCCACAACCGGTCATGTGAACACAGAATTTTTCTAAGGGGAAAAAAAACGTTTGGGTTTTTAAGGGGAACACGTATAAACAGGACCTTATAATGACTGGTTTGAGAAAATCCAGCTCTATTCCATCCAAACAGGTGAGGCGATATCTAATATCTCTCACCAGAAGACACTGCCTGTCAGAACACAAGATCAGCACTATTACCACACATGGTTTGTGTATTAGGATGAGGGAAATGCGAGCCTGTGCTTTGAGATTTTTAGGAATTGTTTAATGGAGTCCATTGCCATTCCAATCAGTCCCTCTCAGGCGCTCACCGTCCTCCAGCTGCATCGGCCCCTTCCTCCTATGGCTTCACTAAACCAAAGTAATTGCACAGAGCGAGGCAGCTTGTGTGAGCAGAATGAAACCTAATCCTCTGGCAGTACTCAGCCAACGCTGTGAAAGATAAAGACTCAGGGGGAAACTGGGCCTGGGAATCCTGCTAGTGTTGGCTTTTATTGGAAAGCCCACATCAGAGAGGGGACCTTGAGCAGCCTGAGCCCACCGCGGAGGGCTGTAGACGGAGGCCCATGGAGAGAGTCTGCTGGACGGTGGCTGGGGAGCATCAGGATGTACCAGAGAGCTCTTTCATTGCCTGCCAACCGGCAGATTGCTTCCAACTGTACACTCAGACAAAACACGGCTCTACCAGAGACAGGAGACGGCTAGCCAGAGAGACTTGACAGGAAATCCTAGAATGTTGGCAAACCCTGTGGAGTCTGAGATCACACCAACATGATCCCAAACCCTAAACCCAGCATGTTCTGGGGTCCAGCGTGTTCAAGTGAAGAAATCCTTGTCGGTTGTGCAATAAAAAGAAGGCATGTGGAGCATTATTGACTCTGGTAAATACTGTAAATGTTTTGGTTTCATGCTAACATAAGAACAGACCCTTGAGGACAATGCTAACAGCTTGCTTTGATCTATTAAGAACCACATTACATCACATGACACAGATAAATACTTTGCGAAACAGATTTCCAAAATCCAATTATATTATTTACGATTGCCGGCAGATGATATTGAAAAGGCTACTCTGTCTATTCATCCATCCATTCATCCATCTACTTCCTCTTATCAGGGGTAGAGTTGTGGTGGCCTCAGACTAATCAACTGTCCATCTATCTGGCAACACTTCCCAGCTCCAGGATACTAAGATGTTCCCAGTCTAGATAATGATGCAATGCCTCAGATGATTCGTAGATCTACTCCAGGCTCTCCTACACTTCATCCAGGGATCTCCAAATGGAGGCTCACAGAGAATCTTAACCAGATGCTGAATCATCTCCTCAACTGGCTCCTTTGGTTGTGAGGGAGCAGCAGCTCTACGCTGGATGTCCAAGGTACTACCACTATCTCTACGGTGGGGGGCAGTCACACTATGAAGGAGGCTAATTTCGGTTGCTTGTATCCGTGACCTACTCCTTTCAGTCGTTAACCAGAGGAGGGTCAGAACCTAGATCCACTAGTACGTACAGAACTTTTCCTTCCGACTCAGCACCTTCCTCACCACGGCGGTCAGACACACCGTCATCACTACCACTTATTGGCCAAACCATCTGTCCCTTTCCTGCTCTGTTTACTTGTCACTGACTCCAAGATAATGATTATGGTTATACTGAAATCGGAACTGTGTAACATGTGAACATAGTTGTGGATCCACATTTCTGGTGGTTTTCACAGGGGTTTACCAGGGATTAATCCACTCATTGACAGAAACATTATGTTCCCGGTGTTACTATGGTTTCAGAAGGAAAAGGTATCGATTGAGGTACCGGTTTTGACGATTCTTCGCAACGACATTAAAGAAAAAGGTGTCAAAGTGTCATAAGGAGATCTCGGAGCAGAACTTTGCGTCAATCAAGCCCAGGAAACTGTGGGACACTAAAGGTACAATCCCCAACATTTCCTCACATCTGAGATGTGAAATAAATCACTTTTCGTCTGAATGTAGGGACGTTTGGGACTCCAGCAGGATTAAAGACCGGTGATAAATTCTCATAGTGTCCAATTACGGTTCAAACATTCATCAACTAAGAAACGGGCTGAGGAGCTGACACTAGCGTGGTGCCCCATTTTCCAGAAATCGATTGACTCCTACATCATCCCTTCGCTCTAGGAAAAATCCATAATCTGACTTATCTCCAAATAAACCATGCCAAATGGTCACCAGTCACTTCGGGCCTGTGGCGCCGACATCCGCTATCATGTCACACGTTAAATAATCAAACAGCTTGAAGAACCCAAAGCTAACACGACGTGTCGTGTTTGTAGAGTTGAACTCAGGAATCAATACTAAGCAACCACACCTGCTTTAAACAAACTGAAATATTCTAGGATGGTACCTCTGCTACTATAAATGTATCGGGGTCCATATTGACGACACTCTCAGCTGGAAGCTGCATGTTGGACCTCTCTGCTCCGAGCTCCACCAGCATATGTTCTTTAACTAAGACTTAAGGTCTGCAGAGTGCAGCAGCAGGTCATGCTGCTGTTCCACCAGGCTGCATTGGAGAGCATCATAAGAAAGCATCACAGTCTGGTATGTGGCAGCTTGACTGTGCAGCCGAGGTCAAAGGTTTCTTGTCTGGTTGCAGACTGCCATAAAGATTATGGGAGTTTAAAACCAGCCATCCCTCTAGATGATCTACGAGCAGTTTGTATTGAGAGAAGAAGAGAAATTAGTGTCTGGCCCATCTCACATCCTCCAACCAGAGTTCCAACGCTTACTTCCAGCAGAAGATTTAGGGTCTCCATGTGCAGCCTGGTCCGCTATAAAGATAAATTCCAACCAGGTCACTAAGCTCCTCAACAACTCCGGGTTCAGTCAGTTATGCGATATTCGTCATCAACTATGCAGTACTCTTATATCTGTGTTATACAAACTGAGCTGTGAATATAAAAATCAATACTTAAAGGTACTTGTGTGAGTAGGTGTGAATAATATTCATGTGCTGTAAATGGTTTTGGTGCAATCATTAAATGTTTACTTCCTTTTTGTTCTAATCTTAGTTTAACTTACATACACCCTACGGCTTGAGACAGTTTTTTTTGCCAAATCTTGAGCCACATGACCTTTCGGGTCAACCATCGGGAATCGTCGGGTCTTGTTTTCTTGTGCAATTTACGCGGGTTTGGGGACGCAGGGACCGATCAGAAAGTCCTCGGAAAATTTGATGGTTTTCTGACTTTCGCACAGTTGAAAAAGAGCCATAACTCCATTCTCCTTAGTCAGCGCATTTTTTCTCACTGTCCCTGTGCGAAGTGGCTACCGAGCGTCCGAGTTAACACGGTACCACAAAGCATCACGTGGACAATAATTAAAACGTAGTCCTGAAGTAGGACATGCATTGTGAGCTCGCCAATGGTTAGCTTTCGCAGACAGTTTATTCGTACACTGCAAGTCGGAATCAAAATGAATGGATTCCAAAATCTTACAGTGTATGCTAGGTTTTAGCCGTTACATCGAAGTGACTCTTTGAAGGTTTCTGGAGCTGGACGGTTATTTATCCAAAAAGCGCTGCAGCTTTTTGAATGACGCATTAGCAACAGAACCCCAAGACGCCTCTGAAGGGTTTTAGTGGGGCACCAGAACAGGAAACGGAATCATTGAGGCCCCGTGTGGGAAAATGGGAGGGGTGAATGGCTGAGGGTTGGGGTAACCCTTACCCTCTCTGTAGAGGAACAATAACACCTGTCAGCAGAGATAGAGGATGAAGCCTGGGATGACCAGATTAACCCTTCACCCACAAGAAGGAGTCCACTTACACTTCATCTAGTGACCATCTCATTTATACGTGCCGTAGGTTTTTCTTGAATAAATGCCGCTCTCCTGTATTGTGTAGTATACATTATGTAACAAAACTGTGTTCGGCTTCAGTGTGTCAACAGCTGCAGTTCTCGCTGGGTGAGGTTTTAGAACCACCCTCTGGTATGTGCGGTGTTTTCCACTCTCCATGTGCTGTAGATTAGTCTCTTTGTTCTCTGCGGTTCTGCCATAACACTCGCTCATTAATCACACTCTTAACACTCTTCCACTGTCCTCCCTCCATGGCTGCCAGCTATCCCAGGGTGTGAACCCAACCACAGCGTTACCCAACCACTAGACAGCAGGGAAAGTGGGTCAACACAAACCGCCACGGAACCATCTAGGACTGGCAGAAATGAAAGACCACCTATTCTGTGAGCATGTCTGGTAGATCTCACTGCTGGGAACCAGGTTTAGTCAGAGGGTTATCGAATTTTGAATTTAAAGCAAAACCACAAGAAAAATTGTTCCAGGATTCCAATTTTTGAAGGTAATTTTGAAGCTGACATATTTGGATAATAAAGTCTTCTCCGCCACCGCATTT
This sequence comes from Lophius piscatorius, assembly GCA_009660295.1. Taxonomy (NCBI): domain Eukaryota; kingdom Metazoa; phylum Chordata; class Actinopteri; order Lophiiformes; family Lophiidae; genus Lophius; species Lophius piscatorius. Next base: position 8,295 of record VRLP01004198.1, read on the forward strand.
CCTCTGTGTTAACTTGTTAACTCAAAAACAATTTCATGGAACCTTAGACTTTAGACTGAGGAAGAACTGGATCGGTTTTGTTTTTTGTTAATCATAATAGCTCAGCTGTTGGTCCAAGTTAGTCCAAATTTGCTGCATATGAAGTGACTTTGAAGGAGTAGAGTAGAAGTTGAGTTGGCCACTGTGTTGTGGGCGTTCTGCTTTGATGAGAACATAAACTACGAGCTGTCGTCCTCGTGTTACACTTCATCACCTGCGTGTTTTATTATGTTTTAGTTCAGAGGACCGGTGTGTAGAATTTGGCCGAGGGGAGGCATTTTTCAGTAGGACTCAACTCGGCAAACCCTCCACCAACCTTCCCGGCGGCCGAGCCGAGTTGAATCCTGCGGTAGCCTTGTGGCCGAGCCTACTTCCCTTCGCGGCTTTGCAGAGTCCGTTATACTGGAGTCTGCGGAGGCGGGATTGATGTAGAATGTAAAATTTGAAACATCCCAGAAGGAATTAGTTTTTACTGAGGTTTTATCAGAAGAAAAAACCCGATTGTTTTTTTTAACATAAATCCAATTCTGATCTCCAGTTTGCTCCATAGTTGGGCCTTCAGAACCTCATGTATTTAAAACAGTCAACCGTTTCAATTTCAGTACCTGAACGGTTTGCTTAGGGGTAGTAATCGGATTACTCTTCAGTATTGTGAGTACCAAACGTTGAATTTTATAAGAATTTGAAACCTTTTGGTGTTCTGACATATCTACAGTAAAAGTATTCTATTTCTTTTTTAATTTGACACCAGGGCGGTTTGGACCCCTTTAATCAAACCCTGGTCCGTTTACTCGGAGACTCTGGCCTGGTGTGAAAACTCCTTCGAACTCTGACGCAAACCGAAAAAGCGCTCGAAAACGTGGGTCTCGGTTCGCTTCAAGGTGAACCCCGGTCGGTTCGTTGCGGTTTGGAAGCAAGTGGACCAAGTTATAAAAAGTTATACAAAGCAGGGTGCATTGTGGGACATATATTAGATTACTTGCTTTTTTTCTTCTCTTTAAGGGTCGCCACAGCGGATTATCTTGTTCTGAATCGGTTTTACGCCGGATGCCATTCCTGACGCAACCCAGACCAATAGATGAGCGTTTTTTCTTCTTCTTCCTCTTCTTCTTTGGTGTTTCTTGGTTCATTACCATCTCAGGCGAGCAGTCGTCACGACTGAGCGACGTAGTTTGGACGATGAAAGTGCAGAAATGTTTAAATTCCCCAACCATGGTGTGTGAGAACGACCTTAGTCTGGAGATTTGGGTCCGCACAATACCAGAATCATACCCATCGTATTTATTTATAATAATTATAATTACTGTTGGCCCTGTGCCAGCTTCCTTATACTTCCTTATACAAAGGTATGTGTAGTCTTTGTAAAAACATCCTCATAAGAAAACAGCCTCACGTTATAAATCGCTGCTGAGGCGAGGCCCTCTTTGTTTCGACTTGGCCCCTGAGCTCTACTAACATATTGCACCTTTTAGAGGCAACTCTGAGCTGTTTGAGTGTTTATGTCACTGTACAACAGTCTCTGGGTTCAATCTGTCAGACTTTAAATCAGACCAGCATGCAACAGGGGGTCAAGTTTCCCTGTGCTGGAGGCCCCAGGGTCTGAGGTCTAGCCTCCTGCTTTGTTTCCAGTTCTCAGCACTGCACGCACTCACACACACACACACACATATATACACACACACACACACACACACATATATACACACACACACACACACACACAAACTCCCTAAGCGCCTTTCCCAAAATACCTCTTGCATGCTACAGTCTTGCCTTTCGTTCCACCTTCGGCCCCCGCTTCTTTGTCATCACCTCCTCCTGGGCCAACCAACTCCGTTTGCGGAGCCAATGGTGAATTAGCATTTTTTCCTCAGCTTCAGTTTTGTCTCACTAACCCCGCCCCCCAAAACGCCCCCACCCCGCCATCTTTCTCTCTCTGCTGGTATGTGGCCCATCATTAATCTGCAGCACAACCCAAAATGACCTTTCGAAAAACCAGTCCACGGGGCCACTGCTGGGAAAGGGGGGGGGCCCTTCACTACTCATTACCAGTCACAAAAAAAAAATGCCCCCCTCACCATTGCAAGATACGCTAATCAAATGCACTCATTAGCATGGCGCCCCCGTTCGGGCCCCCGCCATGCATTAGTGGGTCAGGTAGGGGAGCGGATGCCCCTCTTTTTGTCAGAGCTGGCTCTTAGAAAGGCAAAATATGACACCCATTGAGCCTCTTAACCTTCTACCTCGTCAACCTCCCTCCACACCCCCCGGCACAAAAGTCCCTGCTATAATGCCGTATTCTATCACAGCCACGCTCTCGCCCCAACCCTACCCCCGCCGCCGCCGCCACCAGTCCCGGTTATAGGATGTTTGCCGGTGATCTAGTTAACTGTGGCCGTTCTGACGGTGTCAGTCTGCCCTCCGACACGTTGATGGGACTCAAAGCCGTCCAAGCCCGGCCAAACCGCACAAGTCACAAGGCTCTCAGCTGAGTCAGCATCAGCCTCCGCCTGCCACCCAGACCATACCGGGCTCAGCCAAACCTCCGTGGTTCTCAAAGGTTTAGCTCGACTCATGATCACGAGCAAGTGAAGAGGCATGGGGGGAAAAAATTTATGAGATTAGTCGCACATGGGAATTCACGAATCCACACTCACACACTCTACATAAATGGACTCGGATTCTCCTCGATGAATACAATAAACCTTAATCAAACATGATGTCCACTCGTTTTATTATCTACCCGAAAAGTCGGGGATATTATTGAATCATTCCCGCAGAAAATCCTTCGTTTTAACGCGATAACTCAAAACCCATTTCATGAATCATTTCCAAGAAGAAGTGGACAAATTTTGGGAAATGTCAGTTGAATATTTCCACCACTAGGGGGAGCGTAATGTCCAAAATGTTTCTGGCCATAATTTGCTCAACTGTTCGTCCCAAAAATCATATTTTATACTATAATGGGTCTTTTTTTACTTTTTTTTAAATGAAAAACACAGTTTTCTGGACATAACTCAAAAATGATTTTATCAATCTTTTTCAAATTTTAAATCCATGTAGACTTTAGTGTGCGACAGAACTGGAGTGATTTTGGGATAGATCGGTTGTATATTTCTGACACTAGAGGGAGCTTTATCTCCAAAAGGTTTCGGGCCATAATTTCTCAAAAATGTATCTGATTTCGTCGGAATTGGGTGCATGTGATCCGACACAAGGAGATCTATCTTGTATGAAGTGAGTTTTACTTTAATAATCAATTTTTAACTCACTGGGAGGAGCGGTTCACAAAAAAACACTGTTTTTCTGACATAATTTCCTAACTGTTGGTCAAATTTACTCAAAATTTGCTGCATATTAATCAATTCAAGGAGATGTTTAATATTATATTTGACTCTAATAGTTTTTTGACAAAAAATACCGTGGACATCACTTCACATTTAATTAGAGGAGTTCGATCAGAGGCCTGGTTTCAGAATTATCAACCACCATCCTAGGATTAAACAGTAAAACTGTAAATGCAGTGTGGTGGTGGCTGTGGCCTGTTAACTACTTTTTTTCACATCGTCACAGAAAAGCAGAACTAACGGGCCTGAAGTATGCGACACGCTGGCTCTTAATATGTTCTGTTCTTCTGGTCACGTTTTTTTTAAGCAGGTTTCGGGTTTGTGCCTCTTTCCTCATTTGGAGTGGATCGTCTGTACAGGAAGTTGAGTGGCTGTTGTTCTTACTTCCACATGTTCCACGTTAATGTTAGAATTGGGGAAAATTCATCTATTCACTGGAACCAGCCTTGGGAGGCGGGGGTGGAGTGTGTGGGGGGGGGGGGGGGGGTTTGGGGAAGTAAGATAAGTACCATTACGTACTCAGATGGATTTCAAACTTGTCACTCGCTTCAAAGGATCCCTCATCCTCCCAGGCAACCTTCCTCCTCATATGTCACGCTTGTTCCCATATTCTTCCGGCATTAACACGTACACCTGGAACGTGGATCCAACCAGAACTTTCCCCTCGTTGAATTCCTCAGTTAATGCAGATGTTTTTGGGGCTTTTGAGTTAAATGGCGTTTTCAGAGTGTTAAAGAAAGTGGTCGACGCCACGCTCCTTTAACTGAGTGTCAAAGTCCCTCCTGTGGATGGGGGCACCCCGAGGCTCCGGGTTCAAGTCCAGGGATCTCAGAAGAGGTCTGAACATCATCAAGCATGCATTGCCCACTGACGCGTAGATGCGCCCTGATGCCCATGAGCTAGCTATTAAAATGATTTCAGGATGAAGTTCTGATTTCAGAGTATTTCTTCCTCGCTGTTTACATGAGCAGGGATCTGATCCGAGATGGTTTGGACACATCAATCGGACGAGCTGTCGCCGGCTGCTTGACGAGCACAGAAGCGACCGATAGATGACGACGTTTGTCAGAAGTTGTGCGTCTGTCGTGTGATCAGAGCAGTTGTTTTTTTTCCGGTTATGGTGATGCTTTTAATTTAGAAAACAGCTTGATAACAACTTAATGATGTGTTTATTCCCATACTGGAGCCACGGGGGAGGGAGCAGGGAGAGAGGGAAAGGCATTCATGACAAAGCCTTGTTGGTACCTCAGGGTGGTTTTACTCTGACTAACATGACGTCACCATGACGTTAGCACGCACAAAGTTATCAGTGAGGCTGTGTTGTGTGAGAAACTCACCGGAAATGTGACGTTTAGCGGTTTCCTTTCCTCAATCCTCAAAAGGACTTATGTCCTCTGAAACCCCATTCAGAACGGGGCGCTTGTATTCAGCACTTTCTTTCTGATTAGGCTTTTCTTTTGATTTTTTTCAGAATAAAGGGGTCCGTGTTAACCCACCCGCCGACAAGGGAATCCATTATTTGGGTGAGAAGAGTTTGGTGTCCCCTTTAAGCCCCCTGGACATATGTGACCTGTTTCCGTTAGCCGGGTCATGGCAGATGAACCCAATTCATACGATAAAGGCGCCTAAAAACTCTTCCACGACTACCTGCAGTCTCCCAGGTCTCTTTTGGACTAGTCAGTAACCTATGACCCTCTAACCATGATGGGCCGCAGCCCTTCTAATTGATCATTCAAGAAGTCAAGCCATTATGAAGGGAAGTGAAAAGGAAACCGTGGATCCAGCCGTTAATCTGGGTCTGATCCAGAACTCACAGGCTCCTTTGAAAAGAGCCGTTTCTTCTAAACTTCCAAAAGTAGAAAAAAATACCTGATTCCATCCAATCACAACCCCCGAACCAGGTTTAGATGAAAGTCCAACAAGTTGTTTTTGTGATCCTGCTGAAAACAAACAAACCAGAGTTTTCACCTCCTCATAAAACTGAATGAGTTGAGGTTCCGACACCTGGTAAGAGTACTTCCTCCTCGGCGCCTCCCTTTTAATGTCTTCCAGTTATTTCCAGCGGGGAGGAGACCCCAGTGAAGACCCAGACCGCTCTGCTGGGATCTTATTCTCACTCACAATGCCTGACTGTCCTCCAGGAGGAGCTGGGAATCTAATGAGAATCTTGGAATGTTAATTCATCAAACGTCACGCTTCAATACACCTGTCCTCCACAGGAGAACCTCCGGCCCACTCCCCGCCCCAAGCAGGGCTCTCGGGGTGTCACAGAGGCCTATTGTCCATCCCCCGAATCCCTCAACAACAACCCACCCACTCACCCTCGGGCACAGCTCCTACGGGAATGACCTTGGTCTCCGCCCCTTACGCCCCACCCTGCCACCCCTTCCCGGATTTTCTCTGACTGCTGCATCATGGGAAACAGTGAGCGGAGAGCGAAAGGAAGAGGCGGTGGCGGCGGGGGGGGTTGGCGGTGCATGTGTGTGCGAGGGGGTCACGTCCACAATCAGTGATATAAAGCAGAGGCATTGTCAGGAGGTGGGGGGGGGGGGCTCTGATTAATGCAACAGGGTGTTTGTTTGAGAGATGAAAGGGGAGAAACATGGGGTGAGGATGGGGGGAATCAGGGCATGAGAAGGTTCTCGACATGTTTGAGTCTGTTTAATGTCCACCGGAGGAGAAATATCTCACAGCTGAAGTGTGTGTGCGAGGAGAGGTGGGTGGGGGGGCAGGGGGGGGGGGGGCAGGAGCTGTTGAAGTGTAGATGGAGCTGTTATGTAACCTCCTCCCCCGGACAAAGTGAGGTTAGGGTCCAAAGACAGAGAGGAGAGGAGAGGAGAGGAGAGGAGAGAGAGGAGAGGAGAGGAGAGGAGAGGAGAGGAGAGAGAGGAGAGGAGAGGAGAGGAGAGGAGAGAGAGGAGAGGAGAGGAGAGGAGAGGAGAAATGACAATAAACAACTTTGTTATTACTGTGTCTGTAGTTTGTACAACGATCAGGGACAAATGTCCGAACCCGGTTTCTGCCCTCCTCCTGCTCCTTATGTGAACAACAGAATCAGTATCAGTTCAACTCTTTTATGTCCTCGCATAAAAAGATAAGAATGAAAAAAAAGAAGATCCTTTTGCATATTTTATTTCTTTCAGGTGGCGTCCCCCAGAGCGCCGTCCTCGGCCCCTTTCCTCTTCCTCTTCCTCCTCCTCCACCGGCTCATATTCTAAACAGGCTCAGTCACATTTTTCAATAAGAAATAGAAACTGAAAATGTGCTCAACCGAACAGCTGAGCCGGACATCAAAGGGTTAAAAACCATCTCCATACACCCACCCCTCACGCCGCGCAGCTCTCGGGAGAAGGCGTCCACCTCTCCCTCGATATCGGGCATGAAATATCGACCATCTAGCGTGACGTAATGGCCGTAAATCTCGTACGAGCTTACTTTGAAGAAGAAGAGAAAAAAACCCACCAGTTAAACTGTCATTGCGAGCATTTATGGCCTAACCTCGTACGACTGGACTACATGGAGGGAGTGTGCCGTTTGAAATATGTGGGGAGGACACGGTCGCCACGCTGCAAAGTTAACGCCAGAAACAAACAGCTTGAAATAGAGACTCCATAAGTCAAACCGCCATCTTTGTGGTTAGACTTAAGCCTTATTCCCGCAGGACTAGGGGACCTGGGGTAATTTTTAATCCTTCTAGATTATGTCTGCGATATTCCCTCGTGAATTTCCTCGCCTATTTCTCTAAACACGGAGGTCAGGTGATCATTTTAGTCTCGTTAGAATCGGCGTCTCAGTGACTTGGGGGGCGGGATTCGCATTTATTGTTTCCTCCCTGCTTTTTTCTGCCTCTCTCCCGATCAAACTGTGGCAGCTGTGGCGAATATAACCAAACACTGTTTTCAATTCTGTTTGGATTATCAGTCCTGTAATTAGCAGCTGGTTTAGCTGGTATTAGCTGGTATTAGCTGGTAGCTGCGTTCTTCATCAAGAGCAGGAGCCGAGGGAACCACCGCCAGGAGTTGTCACATGTGCACAATATTACGCTCATTATCACGCTGTTATTTATAGGGCACCGGTTTGCCTTTACCTCCTTTACTCTTTATTTTTACATTTTTACATTTCACTTATGAGATATTCTATTTTTTTTTTTACTCAATTACTGTATTTTTCTTCATTTTCAGCATTTTCTGGCACAAGAATTAACCTCGGGATCAATAAAGTTCCACCTTATCTGATCTTATCTTATCTTAACACGAGGTTTGGTGCGACGCCGACTCCAGTTTTCTCCCAAAATAGCCGGTTATGTCACATTCTGCGCGTTGTGTAAACGTTGCCAAGGCGACGACGGACGTCAGTATGAGCGATGCCAGTTAGTTGTTTTCTTCGGCAGGTACAATCCACCTTGTTTCCTGTAGTTTTGGGTTCTGTGCATGTTTGGGTCACTATTAGGTTTATTTGATGTTATTCTCAGTCACATGACTGCATGACCCCGGAAGTTGAGCGAAGCTACCGCGGCTAATCAAAATATCGTGACACGTTTGTGTATTTTATCTGTTTTATACACAAAATGATGCAATAAAAAAAAAAACGCTTTCGGGTCTGCGTCACTTTTAAGCGTCTTTCGTAAACATTTAAAATGTCTTGTGTGGTTTTTTTGCAGCAGGAAGATGTTTTCTTAATTTAAGCTGTTCGCAGGTTGTCAGATTGATGGTTGACATGATGAATCGGAATTATGAATTTCTATGCATTTAAATTGTTCCAGAAACATAAAGTTGGAAGACGAGGGAGAAAACTGAGCGTGTGTGCTAAAAGTGTCAAAAAAAACAAAAAAACACAAGCGTTTCTTTTCCTAACTGCGATAAAATAAAACAGACAGTGTTGGAAAATGTCAAATCTGACTTTGGGAAAGATTCCTTTGGCTCTGGTGTTTTTTTGAGTTGAGTAACTTCTCCTGGGAGGATTCTGTGGGATTTCATGTGTGAGCGAAGCCAGATGATGTCATTTTAACTTAATTACACAATGTTTTATAAATGACTCCTCATTTAATTCATTTTGCATTTGATTGTTTTATTCTTTCGAACTCTTATCGTTTATTTTTCTCTGTTTACTTATGTTTCCTTTCAGATGTGATTGTGAAGTCAAACAATGTTACTCTGTAACTCTTTTATCTCATAACATTAAAACCACCTGACTCGTATTGTTCTTACAGCTTTATGTTTGGACACCAGTGTTGAACTTTTGGAGTAATTTACGGATGTATAGAGGATAGAGGGGGATCTTACCTTCCAACCACTCGAAGGAGATGCACTAAAATCATGTTGTATATTTGTGCAATGACAATAACGTATTCTTTTCTATTTTATTCTGTCCTAACCTATCCTATTTATTCTATTCTATCCTATTCTATTTATTCTATTCTATTCTATTCTATTCTATCCTATCCTATTTATTCTATTCTATCCTATTCTATTTATTCTATTCTATCCTATTCTATTCTATTCTATTCTATCATATTCAATTTTATCCCATTCTCTTCTATCCTATTCTGTTCTATCATATTATATTCTGTTGTAGTCTAGCCTATTCTATTCTATTTTATCATATTCTATTGTAGTTTATTCTATTCTATCATATTATATTCTGTTGTAGTCTAGCCTATTCTATTCTATTTGATCATATTCTATTGTAGTCTATTCTATTCTATCATATTCTATCATATTCTATTTTATCCCATTCTCTTCTATCCTATTCTATTCTATTAGATCCTATTCTATCCTATTTATTCTATTCTATTCTCTTCTATCCTATTCTATTCTATTCTATTCCATCATATTCCATTCTATCATATTCTATTTTATCCCATTCTCTTCTATCCTATTCTCTTCTATTCTATTCTATCGTATTATATTCTATTGTAGCCTATCCTATTCTCTTTTATCCTATCCTATTCTCTTCTCTTCTATTTTATCATATTCTATTGTAGTCTATTCTATCGTATTCTATCATATTCCACCATATTCTATTTATCCCATTCTCTTCTATCCTATCCTATTCTATTAGATCCTATTATATTTTATTCTATTCTATCCTATCCTATACTATTCTATTTTATTCTATTCTATTTTATTCTATTTTATTCTATTTTATTCTATTTTATTCTATTCTATCCTATTCTATTCTATTATATTATATTCTATTGTAGTCTATCCTATTCTATTCTCTTCTCTTCTATTTTATCATATTCTATTGTAGACTATTCTATCATATTCTATGATATTCTATCATATTCTATTTTACCCCATTATCTTCTATCCTATCCTATTCTATTAGATCCTATTCTGTCATATCCTATTTTATCCTTTCATATTCTATCCATTCTATTCTATCCATTCTATTCTATCATATTCTATTCTATTCTATTCTATTCTATTCTATTTTATTCTATTCTATTTTATTCTATTCTATTCTATCCAATTCTATCCTATCCTATTTAATCCTTTCATATTCTATTCTATTCTATTCTATTGTATTCTATTCTATTCTAAGGTAATCAATGTTATTCCCTCCAACGGTCGGTGGTTATAATGTAATGGCTGAAGAACGTAGGCCCTGCAGCAGTTTGTGGGGACATGAACTTTTCTGCCAAGATCCCAGGAAAGGTTCTGATGAAGATGCACCGCTTCTCTTCTGTCTGGACTCATCTTTAACCCTTTGAGGGCGGAGGGAATCAGTGATGTGAAAATGGATTTGACCCCCGGGGTCTGACCCGGCATGAAAATCCTGTGTTCCCTCAGAGGACTGAATCCAAAAAAAGGTCCAAACCGCATTAATAACTGGACTAAGCCGGGCTCACTGAGCCCGCCGTGAATCGGTTACATTTCAGCCTCAAGACCTGACCCAAAGAAAAGTTCTGATGAAGAAAAACGCCAACACTGGCCGTCTTTGCGTCTCTTCTTCGAGGGCGGAGCCACAGAGAAACATGGAGGTGCTCAGAAAATACCGCGGGGACTAGAACCACTAAGACGAAAGCCCGGCTGCAGAGTCGACTCCCGTGAGGAGCAGCGATCAGCTGAGCGGCGGCGGCAGAGGGGAGGGGGCTGATGGGTAATCAGAGGAGTCGGTCCAGTGTTTCTTTGGTGCTGTACCCGAGGAAGGAGGGGGGACACGGTTCTGGAGGTCAGACTTTTCTCCTGACTCAGAGCCGTGCTCCTTGGCCCATCATTAATGGACCCTGATGGTGCCGGTGCCGTGACAAAAGAAGCCTTTCAGCGGCGCCGAGGGGGTCCACGCCTCTACCCGTCCTGCCCGCACATTGTTGCTCTGCTTTAACTTCTGCCAGCCGGGCCTGGACGGGGAACTTCATCATGACGGGATCCAGAGATGCACTTGATGCTTTTTCTTTCAGAACCGGATCATAGAGATAAAAACCGCAAGAATAAGATGAAGGAAGTCAAAAGATTTATTATTAAGAGGGTTCTGCTCCAGCACGTGTTTTTCTCAGCATGTGCTGGGTCTTGCAAATTGTTGGTCCTGATTGGACCTGGACCTGCGTCTGAAGAGAGAGAGAGAGAGAGAGCGAGAGAGAGAGAGAGAGAGAGCGAGAGAGAGAGAGAGCCTGACTCTTGCACAGTTGTGATGAACACCAGGGGTCAGTGTTCCCGCAGGGAGCGGACCTTCATCACAGAATCACGTGGTCGCTGTGGCCACGCTGACATCCAGCAGAACCACATGAGATCATGGCGCCCGCAGCAGCAGTTCCCTCTAATGACGCCCTGTGACACAAGGATCATCATCATCATCATTTTAACATTTAGCCATTCCTTGGTTATTAATTAGGATGATGCAATCATCAGATATGGGTGCTATATATAAATATATGTTTATTTATACATGTCTCGTGAACATGCCTGTGTGTGTGTGCGTGTGTGTGTGGGTGTGTGTGTGTGTGTGTGTATGTTGGTATGTGTGTGTGTGTGTGTGGGTGTGTAAAAATAATTGTTTCCACTACTACCCCTCCTCTATTTAGAACAACCGTTTTATTAGATCCGTCCCTCTTCCACAACTTCACCACCACCTTAAGCACCACCCCCGCCACCACCTGCAGCACCTTCAAGCGTCATGGATGCTTCTTAAAGTTCTTAAATTAAACATTCCTTCGTCTGTTTTGACTCGTGTCATGACTCAGAATACTATTTTCTTATACGCTGAAATAGGCCACGTAAAATTGTCTTTACGTAAACTGAGTTAATTTACGGTATTATGTGTCGTTAAATAACATTATCTAATTATACGCTACATTAGGCTGCCTCTAAAAAATGTTTTGTTTTAATGTAAGCTGGGACTATGTTGTTTTCCACAACAGCAAAGCCCCCAATTCCCTGCGTTGTACAAGAAATCCCCCCTGATTGAAAAATTAAGGCCGGATAACTTATGCAGCTAAAGCTCCGCCTACTGTCAGAAATATACAACCAAACTTTCCCAAATTCAACGCAGTTCTTCCTCAAACTCCGATCTATGTGGGTATAATATCTCAAAATGATCCATGAAATCGTTTTTGAGTTAGCGGATGCGGCGGCGGCGGCGAATTTGGTTCCATAATATCTCAAACTCCTCAGGTATATTAAAAAAACCACGTGTCTCACATCCTGTCAGGATCGGTCCAAATCTTCCATGAGAGCAGAACTCCCACTCTGCCATGTCCAGTAAGTTTGGAAGCAGCGGTGGGTAGTTACACTGGCTGACAGGGGGGACAGGGTGGGACCAGGAGCCCCTTAATCTGCCATTGGGAGGGCTTTAATCCCATTAGTCTGCGAGGGGAGCAGGAGCCCCAGGAGGCTCTAGATCGCTGCCCGCCTGTCCACATGGCGACCCCATGGCCTCTGAAGCAGACCACGACCTCAAGGTTCTGTGAGCCGCTCTCCTTAAGACTCGACATGAGCCGCAGGGGTTCAACGAAGAAGAATACAGGCGCCTTGTGCGATTCTAAGGTCAGCGCCAAAAATCAGTGAGATGAAACGTGACAGGGGAGAAAAAAGTTTTTAACGGAGCCAAACCTTCAGAAAACAAACTTTTTCCACTGGATCTGGGTTCAATCCCGCGACAATATTCAGCTGTTTTGGTAGGAAATAATGGTCCCATCCTGATCCAGCCTTTGTTTCTGCTCCCGTTCGCTGTGAAGCCACGCCTCCACTTGGATTTCCTCTCCCATGATGCATCAGGGAGGCTATTTTCTGATCTACGCCGTCGTTTGACGTTGACTATTATTTCAGTCTATTATTACTATTATTACCCTCTCTTTTTGGTGTGCATCTCAAAATAAACTTGAATGGATTTCTTGGACCTGAGCTGACGAGAAAATTCCCCGGAGTGAACACAAAGTTTTATTTAACCCTTTAATGTCCAGCTCAACTCTTTGGTGGAGCAGACTTTATTATTAAACAATGCTTGCCAGTTGACCGAACCTGTTTGTAATTTGACCCATTGACCGCATGTATTTACTAAAGAGTAAGGGGCCAAGGACAGAGCCCTGGGGGACACCTCGGGTTCATAGGAGCTTCAAAGGAGGAGGCATTGACCTAGAAATACAAAAGAAAAACACAGTTTTCTGTGCATAAGCCGAAAAATATTTTATGGATCATTTTCAAAGTTTATAGAAATTATGTGGGAAAGATCATTTTCCCACATAGACCTTATTGAGAGGAAGAACTGGAGTGATTTTGGGAAAGGCCGGTCGTATATTTCTGACACTAGGGGGAGCTTTATCTCCAAAAGTTCAAGTACGAGTCCAAACTTGGTGAATATGAATCGACTCGGGGAGATCTGTCCTGAATTTATCGTAATTTCCTCCAATATTTCATATTTTACTCACTAAGGGGGATTTATTTTTAAAACCAAACGTACAGTGGAGATAACTGCATGTTTTATTTGAGGATTTGCTTTTACAAGAAGTTGGGGACTTTTCAGGGAAATACCCTTGTTACCCACGACGCCTTGCTTTCACGTCTTCTAGTTCTGGTTCTGTAACTACAGTGTCTGTCAGCGGCGTCATACTGCGTACAACTTCACAGATGACTTAACATTAACAAACCTCCGTCAAGCTAATGGCATGAAGTGACACCACCTTTTTCTCCTTGCCTTCCTGAAGGTCTTTGCTGCCGTTTGCCGCAACCCTGAATCCCAGCGGTACTCCCTGTTGCGTGTGGTTGAATGTATTTGAGGGTATGGTTGTAGAGCTGTGGCCGTGCCGAGCGCTCAGACAGATGCTAACTTTAGCATAATGCGTACATACGCTGCTTGTACACGCGACCACAAGTGCAGGCCGGGATGTTGCTTTTGTCCCGACCAAAGAAAAACAATGCTGTGCGACGGGAGGTGGAGATATATATGTACGTGCTTCTATGGAGGGACGCCTGATTTGCAGTGAGGCTGTCTCATGCATCAGACGAGGTCATTCCTTTCTTTGGGGTCGGCTCGGTTTCCCCGTCTGGGTCTTACGCGAGTTTTTCTCAACGCGGCGGAAAATCAGGTGTTTCGGAACATTTTGACAAGCTTCCAGAGAAGAACGGGAGGATACTGAAATGTTCTCCGTCCCCGTTCCTGAACATCTTCTGGCTCCACCTTCCTCCCCTGATAACGTCTGTCATGTAGCCGAATTTATCCGTCTTCTTCAAACAGGAGTTAATTATGAATTATCTGCATCTCGCTCGCAATCTCGCAGCCAAATATACAAATGGAGCCTGATAAAGAACCTGTGCAGCTCTGATGGGAGTTCTCCTGAAACTCCTCATTCCTCCACCCAGTCTCCTTATCTCCGTTTCTCTGTCAAGATGACACACCAAATACATTCCTGCTTTCCTCCTTTTTCACGTTTTTCCCTAGTTGCCGGTCATCCAGCAGTTCTTCTCAACTCCACCCTGAAGTTCACACAGCAGCCTTCCTCCCTCAGCTTCCATCTTCTTTGCTCCACCAGAGTCGTCCTACAGACCAACGTTCTATGGAGTCGAGATGTTTTCTCCTGTCACCACCTTGTAGTCTCCAATCTCTTCCAGATGGAATCTTCTGCACAGGAGTCAGTCCAGCTGTCTGCTCCTGCCTCCACTCTTATATTTCACCTTGTGCTCCTCCCTCTTCTTCAGATAAATCTTCACCAAAGACATTTCAGACCTTTTTCCCAAAATCTACCACCAATCTGTCCTTCCACCGTACCTGCCCATCACCTCCTCACCTCCTCTGTTCCCCTCTCCAACATGCCCATTGAAGTCTGCCCTCCCTCACCCCAGGGGATTCTCTCCATCACTTCATCCAACTCACTCCTGAAATTCTTCTTCTCCTCTAACTCACAACCAACTCATGTTCATCATCACACCTTCAGTTACTGACGTCGTAGTCATCACTCTTTCTGACACTCTGACCCTCCTTCAGAATCGCTCCTACCCCATTCCTGCTCCCATCCAAATCCTCGATAAAACACTGTGTACCCTCCTGAAATGCACCCAGCCTTGCTGCCTTTCCACCTGGTCTCTTGGACACAAAATACACGGATAAATTTATTTTTCTTTTTTCTTTTCTTTTTGTTTCGGGTGTGTTTGTTGTTTTGCTTTGCCATAATGCTCAGAAGTTTATGGAATATAGTTTTTAAAAGCTCAAGGACGTTTCGTATGAATTCAGCGCCGTATGTATGGATTATTTTAAAATAATGTAACAACCTAAACCTGCACTGTAAAAAATTGTTATTACCTATTTAACTTGCATCGACCGTCATTTTCGCTGACGCTGGGTCACCTGTGATACACCTACTCGGATTATTTAAGTATAAAAAATGTTAATGTTTACAGTCTTTACAAAGGTTATGTAAAATAGGTAATGTATGACAAGATAAGATGACAGTAAAAAGTGGTAGTTTTTTTTAAACTGCAGCATTGCTACAGGTTAACAACGCCAATGTTGGTCATTGTTAACCCGGGCTCTGACCCATCAGGTTTATTGGTATGGGTTTTACGTCAGACAGTCCTGCCCTTCCTGACAGAACGCCCCCCAACCGTTGGTTCAATTTAGTCCATAATTTATTGCATGTGAATCAACTTCAGAAGATTTATCTGGTTTGTATCGTATTTTACTCCAAAAGGTGACATTTTACTCACTAGGGGGTGTTTTATTACAAAAAACAGCCTTATTTGCTCATAACGTCACATTTAATTTTAGGAGTCATATCAGGTTATATTGATTGTACAACGCAGGGAATTGGGGACTTTTTTTGAGGGGATACACGCTTGGTGTCTGGGAGGATAGCAAAGGCTTGGTTTTACATATTATTGCCAGAATAACCTCTGAACAGAGCGGCTCGGCCCACATCTGATAAAGGAAACCTGACAGACAGCTTTAAGCTGCTGGTTGTTGAATCAATGGTGGAAAACTGCAGCGTAAGATAAAGCTGTCAATCATCAGTCCGCTGAAAAGAATATGGCTTTAGATTTCTCCTCAGATTGAATTGTGGTGTCGCTTTTCCCGTGTCGGAGAGCAGAGCGATGCCAGCCGCTTGTGTGAGAGGATTCCTGACATGCATCTCTTTGTGAGTTTGTTTCTTGGAGGTTGCTCGTCAGCGCAGGCGTGGACGTGTGTGGAAACACCAGAACAAACACCAAACAGAAAACAGAATCCACTTTTTCAGAATTGCGGCTTTACGGTTGTGTCGACATGAAAAGAATAGTTGAGGCTGAGATGGTGTTTGTGTATAAAGTGTGAGTTGAACGGTGCTGATTTGGAGCGGGGGGCGTCGGATAGCCGGGTTCGGAGACCACCCTGTGCTCGGGTGGCCACAAAAACAAAAAGGAGGCTGTTTAGAAGGATTCAGAGAATTATGACTAGCCATGAGGAAAAATCACATATTACATTATTCTTTACCAAATACCCCAAACACGATATTGTGACTATGTGGGGGCAAAAGTCTTATTTCATTTTTTGGGGGGGACAAATCGCTCCTTCAAAAAACTTTTATTCAAGTTTCTCACCAAAAGATTACATTTGATGACATAACGATTCTTCTTCGTCCGAAACTGCTTCTTACTGATTAGACATTGAACGCATCATGCAGTTCATTTCAATGCAATGTAATGCTAACAGCTAAGTTAGCGATCTCTGCTGCCGACGCCAACCGTTTGTGTGGATTCGTTCCAGCATTTGTCTTTGCTAGCAGGCAGCGCTAACATGAACATTCGGCTAGCATTCTTGCTCTTGTTTGCTGCTTTGGTTCGGCATCTTACGTTAAAATAAGATTCAGATTTCACCTGATACTGACATCAACCGACAGCAAAGTGCAATTCCCCGAAAAAAGCCCCCAATCCAGTGCATTTTACAAGCAATTTCCCTGATTTAATTCCTCAGATTTAGTGTGAGGGTATATTCGAAAACTGTGTTATTTCGGTGAAACAGCTCCCCCTAGTGGGTAAAATATGAGCTGTTAGGGTAAACGATGACAAGACGATTCATGTAGATCCATGGTGGAGGACTTATGGCCTAAAAACCTCTGGAGATAAAACTCCCCCTAGTGTCGGAAATACACAACCGACATCTTCAGTTTCATTTGAACTAAATAGCAGGAAGCTCCGCCTCCCGCCCAAAGTCAGCTGGGATAGGCTCCACCCCCGCGTACCTGAACAGGTTTTTATGTCCTTAAGACACCTGACCTTTAGCCGACTGATTATTTCCACCTGATTTCTTTCATGGGTATAAGTAGATAATACTCACAAATGATGTCATAACCAAATATTAACTGATTGTTTTTAGGATGTTTTTTTTTTTAAATAAATCTAAATTACTCTTAACATAATTGATTACAATTAATTTAAAGTTTTAATTGATCTATAATGCTTGTTTTTGGACTTTAGATGACATTATTATTTGGCAAAATTGGACATTTTGCAACTTAAAAGTTATAAAAACCTGTCATTTTAAAAGTTTTGAGCCGTGGCTACATAATTTGTTAAATATTCATTATAATCTAATTGTATACATTAGAAAAACAACAACAACAACAACCTTATATTACTAAATAATGAAGATTTTGATAAACACAAAGGGAAGTTAGTCAACATTTTCAAGTTCAGAGGAATTCAGAACCAATTTGAAGTTTTCACTACTTATTTTAATGAATTCATTTGAGCCTTTTGGATTACAGCGGGGTGAGGTCACCTAAAGCGAAGGTGCATCGAGGGAGGGACCCTGAGGGACACCATGATGAACTTCCTTCACATGTACAAACGTAGATTTATCACATAAATAGGAGTCAAACCAGCTAGTTTTAAATCTCCAACTTGCGCTGAATCCAGATTCAAACGGAGCCTTAAATTCTCCACAGGCGGACAAATCATGAGCAGGAGGTCATGTGGGCGTCGACATTCATGTTTTGGTTCAGAAGACGCCATCGGTTGCTGTTTCCCTTTGAAGCGTGATTCTGACTTGTCCGATAAAATAATCAGTTTTAGGCTTCTGAACCAAAAAACACAGTCGGATTAATGGTCCTGGCCTGGAGTCCAGTTTGGCACATGGACACCATGAAGTGCCCAGTCCTGGGGGCTAGAGGCCCCCCTGAATCCCCCCCCACCTTTCACCCACTTTACTGAGTGACAGTGTGACAGCAGACTGCGGATGAACAGAACCTCTTGTAAAATGGGAGGCTTGCACCATAAACTCCTGCTCCAGCACGGAGTCAGCAATACAAATTAACCCCCCCCCCCAACCTTCAACACACACACACATGCACACACACACATGCACAAATACACGGACGCTCATCTGCCGCCAGCGCCTGACATTTACATTAGAAGAGAGGTCCACAGTGGGCCAGCGGAGGGGTGGATGGGGCGGGTTGGAAGGATCGGACACGCTATTGGGAGGCTGTAAACACTGTAAGACAGGGTCTCCATGGAAGCCCGCACACGACTCTGAGGCATCCCCTCCCCTCGCCCATCCATCCAGCCGTCATCCCCAGCCTTTCCAAAGCCAAGTCACCCTGACCAATGGCTCCCGAATCGGGCCTTCGTCTGCCAGCCCGGCTGTCCAGCACAGCAGATGTGCAGAGAGGAGCGGCCTTGGTGATTGGATCCCCGGGCTTTACAGTCACCGGGGGGGGGGGGAGTGGCCGTCACCAGAGGGCTGGTGTGAGGGTTGTTGTTGTTGACTGCAGGCGTCCCTTCTGATAGCCTTCATGTCCACTAGCTGCATTCTTGGAATCTAAATACGGAATTATTCCTTTTTTTGTTTTTAAAAGCTGCTAAAATTAGTGTCTCAGTTTAACAATCAAAGAAATGAGGAGAAGACCAGAGAGTAATCGGATACCGTCAGATCTCGAAGACCCTGAAAAACCCACCTGCTCCCGGGTCGCTACAAATCCGTCAGGGAGGGGTCAAATGAGGTACGGTGTATAACAAAAAGATGTACTAGAAAAAATACTCGTACTTATTCCCCCATTAATGCCTGAGTTATTGCCAGTTTCTCGAAATCTACCGACAACTCCATCAAACTCTCTGAGTATCTCTCAAATACTCTGTTACCGCTCGTCTCCTGCGCCTTCCACTTCAGCGTCTCTGTTCAGCCCACTGAGCCCACAGATCCACCTGCAGAGGAACGTCGAGGGAATCAAAGAAACATTGAAATGACACAACTATTATACATTTTTTTAATAACGTACTTTACATTTGGATCAAATCTCAAAGAGCTAAAGTCAAAGTCTGGCCCTGCGTCCCACAGAGGGGCTGTGGTGGGACGGCTCGTGCTCACAAACCCTCCAAGGCTGCCGCACTAAGCGGTTCTGCGAAGACGAGCGGGTCAGAATTCTCCGACAGTGATGTCACAGACTGACCTCTGCTGATCAGAAGTGTTGGGTTGCAGCTGCTGCAGCTACATGTGGGAAAAACTAGATTTTAAAATTCAGGGGGAAAAAAAACTCTTTGAAACTTGTATTTCGTGAACTTTGCAGGTAGTTTTGACGATCCGACACGGTTTATTATAGTATTATAGTACTTTCTCTGTTTCACTGTACAGCATACGACATGCTCACAGACCGATACTGAGATCTGGACGTGTTTGTGTACCATGTCTCATATCTGTATTTACCTCCCCAGGGGACAGGAGGTGTCATGAAGATGTCCAGTCCCGCACATTCCAATACATCGGCTCTTTTGTCGGGAGCCGTGTTTCGTGAGCTACTCGCCACTTCACTCCCGGAGAGGGAGTGGGACGCAGTTGAAAGAGCCACATGAGGATGGAGGCGGGGGAGAAGTGAAAGGTCCGCTGGCTTTTTTTTTTTTTCTGACACAAAAGACAGCGTTTGAGAGGAGGGAAGGTCATTGAATGCTCCGAGAGCGGGAGAGCGGGAGATGAAAAAAAAAAAAAAAAAAAGCGTTTACAGAGCTGGAGCGGGTAGCGCCTGCCAGGCGCTGAGGAATTCATGCTCGATTTGTCCTTGTTTGCGGCCAGTTTTCAATAAAAGGAGCTGAGGACCAGAAGGGGGCTGGACCGGGCCGGGGGCAAGCAACAGATTGCAGATGCCTCTATTGAAAAGAGGCTCCTTGTGAAAAACGTCGGTCCCCCTCTCTGAGTCCTGAGCCACCCTCAGAGAAAAGAGCCCTTCTCCACTGTAAAGGAGTGCTCGGGACATTGTGGGGCTTGTCAATGGCTCTCCGTTGGGGCACCGGGAGAATACAAGGACGCCCAGTGTTCGGCGCTGCGGCTCCTTCTATAGAGGCCGGGGCCGTAATGGGGGCCCCGGGGCCTCCGCGGGGAGTTTAGAGGGCCTGGTTTCAATGGAAACCAAGTCTTTTCAACTCACATTGTGCGAGTCTCTCCCTCTGTCCAGAGATGGGAGCGAGGGAAATTCCTGCAGATCAAACAGAATGTCTTCATTTCCAAATGAACGCGGGCTGGATGGAATTTGGGGGAGTGGTGGTGGTGGTGGTGGGGGGGGGGGGCATGTTGGAGGCATGGAGCGGTATTGTCGGTGTAGAGAGGCAGGAGGTGAGTGTGTGTGTGTGTGTGAGTCAAGTGTTGTTATCACAGACGGTCGTCAGCGACCGACTCAACTCAGGTGAGTTTAGAGCCAATCACAGGCTGTTAAAGCTCCTGTCAATCAACGCAGTGGACCGGTGGACCCAGGGCGACCTCCAGCTGGTTCAGGTCTGAGGCTGATTCTGTATGACTGCGTTCGCTGAGGTCCGTCAGGAGCCGTTACCATTCTGGTGCTCCTGTTAAATTGTTATGTAAAAGCACATTTGTCCTGGACAGAGTGTAAAGATTAAAATACATTTCTGTCCTTCCGGAACCGAGAGACCCGGGATTTCCCCCCCCCAAAAGTAGTCCAAACAGGTGGTTTCAGGCCCGATCAGACGTCAGCTGACTGAACGGATGCAAACAGAATTCAGATAACTTATGAAAAGCACTTTATTATGGATTTAAAACCAAAAGTATGTTCAACTGAAACGTTGGTGACGGTGAACTGAACTAATAAGTGATTAATACAGAAGAGAATACACTATACACAAAAAAATATATGTACAATCAAATTTTTATTCATTTAAATCACCAAACAATTGTATCAAGCGCACTTGAACGCCCCACTAGACTCAGCATGGATTTTTCACGCGACAGCTCGCCTCGCTCTGCACTATAACACAAAAGTATAAAAAAAGATCGGAAAGGTTCATGCCAGGAAGTTTTGCGATCTTATTTCGTCATATAAATGGCTTGAACTCTTGAACAGCACTTTAATTTAATTATTTATTATTTTTATTAATTTTACACATTCTTATTAAACGGATCCTTTGTATTTTTCCTATTTTAACTGTACTTTTAATTCACTCTCATATATTCAGTAATAGTGTAAATTTCTGTTTCTAAGGTAAATTTCTAAGTGATTTTTTTTTAGATTTTGTCATTGTAGTTGTTATTGTTCTAATAAAGTTTGTGAGAAATTAAAACAGAAAAACACGCCAGTCTGTCTTGATCCGCAACCGGGTAGGTTGGTTGTTCTAAGCTCCTCCCCTTTTCTGACGTTATTTATCATGAAACCGTCCTTAATTTGCATTAAAGGATTAAACACGCGTCTCAAATGTATCGTAAATGTTGTTTTATTCAGTGGAACTGTTTAAGTGTTAATAAAATGGTTCCAATTCATTTATGTTGCAGAGCTAACGCTAGCTAGAAGCTAACACTGCTGCAGCTAGCTTTTAATCACATTTATATATATATATTTTCTTGGGTTTCAGTGTAGATATTTTGATATATTTTGTGCTGTAAGAGGCTTTGAAGAACTTTACACTGTTTTTAACCAGGTAACTGTTCTGTTTGTGTTTTTATGTTCATTATGCTCAGGAGTGTAAAACTGATACCATCACGAAACTGGACCCAAATAAATGAGTCCCAGCAGGGGGAGCGCTAACGATTGTGATCTTCGGTCAGGAAAAGGTTTTGATAAACAGTTATCAGTCAATCAGTCAGGCAAACAATCCCAAAGCCAATAAAAATAAGTCTAGAAAAATGTTTGGTTCAACATCGGAAAGATTTGAGACCCAAACAAAGAGGAAAAAGCCGGAAGGGAAGGAGTTTCATTCGACTGGGACCGGAGCTAAATAAAGCATGTGGGTGCAATGAGACATAGGAGATAACATTTAGCACAGGAAGATAATTACGGCGGCGGAAAGAACGCATCATATGAAGAAAGTGATGAGGCTAAAACAGGAAACAGAGAAGGAGCCAAGCGTATAGAATAAACACGTTGGTTCCATCCCCGACTCCTGCCGTTCACACGTTAAAACGTCCTTGAGCGAGATACTGAACGTTAGTGTGACTGAATGTTTCTCCTTTTATTCCGACTGTTGAGTCTCAGGTTGCATAAAGATAAAAATAAATACACATTCTTGGCCTGGTGATGGCCTCAGATGTCTCGCGTCATGAATTGTTTGCAAACACAGCTGACTGGCAGTAAAACGCAGACACAGAATATAAACACGAGGATAAAGAGACACAGGTGAGGACGACCAACAATGTCAGGAGAGAAAAGTCAAGGAGGGCCAGAAGTCAAAAAGTAAAAGAGGAAACAGGAAGAAAATCATTTCCAAAACTAGAAAAAGCACAAACCTGAGTCTGAGTTATTGCCAGCCTCTTAATCTGCTGACGTCTCCTGTGCCTTCCACTTCAGTGTCTCTGTTCAGCCCACTGAGCCCCCAGCTCCACCCCCAAATAAACATAAAGGGATTCAGAGGAATTCTTGAAACAGAGCCCCTAGGCTCCAACTCAAAATAAACACGAGAGGAATAAAGGCAGAAATTGCCACATTGTGACGTCACTACTCCAAACGGCTTATTATTTGATTTGATTTGATTTTAAAGGCTAAATTTGATGTAAAGTCAATAAAATTTAATCATTGTTCAAATGATCAAAATTTCATGCAAATCTGTCCATCAGTTTTTCTATAATCCTGCTTACAAAGACAGACAGACAGACAGACAGACAGACAGACAGACAGACAGACAGCCTTTGCGGAGTTAGTAAAATAGAAAGTAATAATGGAATCCTGGGAATCCTAGCAAGTTACAAACAAACGTTTATCCGTATTCGCCGAAGCGGCAGAAGCAGGAAAATACTTTGTTTCACATGAAAACTGTGGTCAGGTCAAAGATGAACCAGGAAGTCATCCATGATGGGGTCATCGTTAATGATTAAACCGGTCGAGTTGATCATCTCCACCACAAAAAGTTGAACTTTCTCTGGGAATCTTTTCGATGGGCCGCGATCACATCCAGTGAAATCGTACTCTTCGTGGATCCGGAGACGTTAAACATCGTTCTTTAGAATCACGCGACGTAAAGCTGTAACTCTCTTGTAGCCCTTGTAAACAGGGGATGATTTACATCAAATGAACACAGTTGGATCCCGAGTCCAAACATTCATCATCAATGAACTCTCAAACAGGAAGCAGCTCTTCCTGCAGGATTCCCTCATCTCGCCAGCGGTCCGCGTTTGAGTGTACCCTCTATCTGTGCGTACAGCAGATACAGCGAGATGAGGGAGCGTGACACCTCTGACCGCCAGGTTCCTCCGATTGTTAGACAGGAAGCCCGCACAAACTCCAGATAGAAGAAAACAAAGAGGCGGCGAGCACGCCGCTGACTGCGGGAGACGGCGGAGCAAAGGTGAGGGTCGTAGAACAATAACACGGTGACTCAGTCCTGCTTTATGGCTGGTTCAGTGAGTTAGTCAGGCTCTCAGGACCCCCCGTGCTCGCTACGCGTACCACACACACACACACACACACACACACACACACACACAGTATCACACAAACACGTACCACACACACAGTATCACACACACACACACTGTCACACAATCACACACAGTATCACACAAACACGTACCACACACACACACACACACACAGTGTCTGCACACACACGGTATCACACAAACAGTGTCTCATACACACACAGTATCATACACACACGTACCACACACACAGTATCACACACACACACTCAGTGTCTGCACACACACAGTATCACACAAACACGTACCACACACACAGTATCACACACACACAGTATCACACACACACACACAGTCTCACACACGCACACACAGTATCACACACACACACACACAGTATCACACACACACACACAGTATCACACACGCACACACAGTATCACACACGCACACACAGTATCACACGCACACACACAGTATCACACACACACAGTATCACACACACACACACAGTATCACACACACACAGTATCACACACACACACAGTGTCACACACACAAATTATCACCCACACAGTGTCTCACACACAGTGTCACACCGACACGGTATCACACACACACACAGTGTCACACACACAAATTATCACCCACACAGCGTCTCACACACAGTGTCACACCGACACGGTATCACACGCACACACTGTCACACACACAGTATCACACACACACACAGTGTCTCATACACACACAGTGTCACACACACAGTATTATACACACAATGTCACACAAACAGTATCACATACACACAGCGTCACACACACGCAATGTCTAATACACAGTGTCACACACACAGCGTCACACACACACACAATGTCTAATACACAGTGTCACACACACAGACAGTGTCACACACACAGTGTCACACACACAGTATTATACACACACTGTCACACACACAGTATCACACACACACAGCGTCACACACACACAATGTCTAATACACAGTGTCACACACACACATTCTTACACACACACAGTATCACACACACACAGTGTCACACACACACACACAGTGTCACACACACAAACAGTGTCTCACACACACAGTGTCACACACACACACAGTGTCACACACACAGTATCACACACACAGTATCACACACACACTCACACACACAGTGTCACACACACAGTATCACACACACAGTATCACACACACACTCACACACACAGTGTCACACAAACACACAGTGTCACACACACAGTGTCACACACACAGTATCACACACACAGTATCACACACACACTCACACACACAGTGTCACAAACACACACACAGTGTCACAAACACACACACAGTGTCACACACACACATTCTTACACGCACACAATATCACACACATACAGTCTGTACGGTCTACATACGGTCTACACCGGTAAAAAGAGCCGGTGTAGACAAATCAGTTATTCCCGCATTACACTTAATGACGCAACAAAACTGCTTTTAACTGGAAGAAACCTTGAGAAGATCCTGGTTCAAGGTGGATGGGCCTTAGAGAGAGAGAGAGAGAGGGAGAGAGAGAGAGAGAGAGATACAGAGAGAGAGAGAGAGAGAAGAGAAAAGAGAGTATCAGAACGACTAGAGAGAGAGAGAGAAAGGGAGAAAAGAGAGAGAGGGAAAGGAAGGGGGGGGGTTAACAGGCACGTACAGCAGCAACAATAATAACTGCTATGAAAATAGAATTAATATAATTGTAAGTAAATAAAATAAGATTTATACATGCTGAGATTGTCCTAACTACGTTTCATGTTGAACGGATCCGATCTCTAACAGAAGTTTTAAAGTACAAAACCCATTAGTAGCACCAATAAATAAATACAATTAAAAGCACAATTCAAACAGGGCCATTATCTGGTTCTGGTTCTGTTTAGATCAGAGCTTCATACTTATAAAAGAAACACAAAGCAGATGCTGATTCTTTTGAAGTATTGTAGAAGGTGCTGTAGAGACATTTTTCCACATCCCTTCCTAAAACTCATAACTTGGCACCATTCTTGACCTCTGAACTTTTGCCAATTTCTGTAATGTTTCATGCTTGCCTAACATCCGAACCATAACTTCCTGTTTTGACAAACTTTGCGGTGCTGTCGCAGCTCCACGGTTGGAGAAAAACTCACAATCTACTTCTTGCGGCTCTTCTGATCCCATTTGAACGACTGGGATTAATGGGTTAGTAGTGAATCATCCAAGTATATTCATAATATTTCAACAATATTTCACAGTTAAGGCATTAAGTCTTTTTTCCAGAGCAGGAATTGCTAACGTGGCTAACCGCCAAGCTACATTTGGGACAGGGCTGAGGTGAGGAAGGTGGGGAGAACTCTGATTATACCCCTTTTCCACAGAGCTGGTTCCAGGGCCAGCTCAGAGCCAGAGCTTGACTTAGCACCAGTTATTTGCTTTTCGACAGCCTACGCTGTTGAAGGCCCACTTTGCTATAATTAGCATCTTTCTTATCATACACTGATTTCCAAGAGCCTGGGGGCCCAATAACCACCTGCCTAAAACTGTCCAGCCGCCAAAACATCACTGACCCATCGAGGCATGGACTCTACAAGAGCTATGAATGTGTTCGGTGATATTTGGAACCTATGTATTTGTGGCAGATCCTTTTCCACCGAGCTGGCACCAGGTCCAGTTCTGAGCCAAAGCTTGACCTAGCACCAGTTCTTTGCTTTTCAACAGCCTAAGCACCAGCTCCTGGCCTTCAAAGCTGGTGCCAGACAAGAACCAACTCTTTGCCGGTCTAGAGCCAAGAACCAATTCCGTTGTACGGTGACGTAATATCGTGGTTCTGACTTGGCTCCTTGCCAATGGAATAGCAAACAGGTTCTTAGGAGGTGTGCAAGTTGAACTAACTAAGCACCAGCACTAGCACCAGCATCGAACTAGCACCAGTTCGATTATTTTCGGTGGAAAAGGGGTAGCTCTCAAATACTCTGTAGCTGCTCATCTGGAATCATAGGCACTAAGAGCCACATTATGACATCACTAATCCAAACGGCTTATTATTTTTATTTTTATTGCATTTCAAATGCTGCAAAACGTAAAATTACCAAAAAGAGGTAAAAATGTTGCCTGGTCAGATAATAAACAGAAACTCTTGTTGGTCATCCGGCTAAATATTAAATAATGTGATTTTTCTGCGTGTAGACATAAGTAGATCAAAGAGACCAGGTTTAGACCACGCCCCCACACTCACACACACACACCTGGTAATGACATCATTGTGTCATCTGGCTTGAAAAAAGGTAATTTGTGAGAAAAATCAATGACCGGTGGCATCAGACAGCGTTACAGTAAGTTCATGCAGACATCCAGATATAAACACAGACACGCCCAGCTGCCACAGGAAGTTAATGATTACAGATTTATTACCGCCGCCGTTTCGTGAGGGATCGGCGTCTACAGCCTGAGAAGAACTGGCGGGCTTCGCTTTCATTGAGAGGGTTAGCTACTTGAGCAGTCATTGGAATAATGCAGAGAAAAAACAGAAAAAGTTACAGGAAAAGAAGGTTTAATCAGATTACTGTTGTATTTTGAATCAAAGTTTGACTTAGCGGGGTTAACAACAGTTAGCAACAGAACAGCAAGGAATAAAAAGAGGTTCTCAGCTGTCAGAGCAATGCTAGCCATCACATTAACACTCTATACGGTAAAGCATATCTAGCTAACATCCAATTCTCCGGATGTCCACGCCGTCATAGCCTCCTACGAGTTCGTATACGCCGGCGCCTCTTTCTTTAGGAGGTTCCAGCTCACAGGAGGGATAAAATGATCAAGCTTCTTTCTGTCTTTTTTAGCATTCTGCTAACAAACGAAATTCTTCCTGCTTCGGAGATTTCCAATGAATCTTTATTGACAACGGTCAATAGCCACGACGAGCTGCAGGGGCCGAGGGGCTGTTCAGTGTGAGCGCAACATTTATGAGCTTCTGCACACCATTTATTCACAGCGGAACCAAACAACAACGAATCTCAAAATGTTCTAAGAAGGTTGTCAGTGAGCAGGTCCAAATCCTACCGAGGTGACGCCCTGATTCGCCCAACTCCACATCTGTCTGACTTGGCCTGAGGATGACATCACTCACATAGTCCCTCAATGAAAGAACTGCAAGGAGACCAATCAAACACCTTTTCCACCAAAAACAACCTGGTGCTATTTCGGTGCCGACGCTAGTGCCAATGCTAAGTTGGCTCAACTCGCGCACCTCCTAAAAACCTGTATTGCTACTCCATTGGCATGGAGCCAAGTCAGAGCCACTCTATTATGTTGCTGTATAACGTAATAAGTTCTTGGCTCTGGGCCAGAAAAGAGTTGGTGCTTGTCTGGCACCAGTTTTAAGAGCTGGTGCTTAGGCTGTTGAAAAGCGAAGAACTGTTTCTAAGTCAGGCTCTGGCCTCGAACTAGCCCTGTAACCAGCATGGTGGAAAATTGGCCCCTTTTCCAAAGAGGTGGTTCCTGGGCTAGTGCTAGGCCAGTGCCTAACTCGGAACCAGTTCTTAGCTT
Organism: Lophius piscatorius; assembly: GCA_009660295.1. Classification (NCBI taxonomy): domain Eukaryota; kingdom Metazoa; phylum Chordata; class Actinopteri; order Lophiiformes; family Lophiidae; genus Lophius; species Lophius piscatorius. Next base: position 36,507 of record VRLP01004198.1, read on the forward strand.
TCCCTACCGAGGAAGAACTGGCCCTGGTATCTAAAAAGTAGTGGCTTTAGCACCAGCCTGGAACCAGCACCTGGGTCTTTTGGTTGGAAAAGGGGTATAAGAGGGCCACCCACCTGTCTGATTGATTTAAAGTCCGTTTCTCTTCTCCGCTGTCGCCAAGTTTCTCCTCGTGGGGCCAGTACTTTGGTCAAATTAAGAGCATTGTCTCCACTTGCTGTTTTTGAGATAGCATTTGTTATGATTTTTCTCTCTGCAGTAACTTTGTTTGTTTGGTTGGTTCACTGGTTTCCATGTTTGTTTGTTTGTTTGTTTGGTTGGTTGTCAGCAGGATAACTTGAAATGACGTCAGGGACAAAATCCAGTTTTGTTTGGATCCCGTTAAAATCATGTCCGCAGGGAAGTTTACATTTTCTTAAACATGACTTTTAATCTAATTAGCCGTAAACTAGCAAAACCGACCTCCACTTAAAGTTGTTTGGGAATCGTAGACTGACTTGGAGGTATGCGTTCTATTGTCCGCTTACATCTCAGAACATTCTGCTGGAGACATCTCTGTGAGGACCAGGATTTGTCGGCAGGGGCTCGATCGTTGCACCAGCAGGCTTCAAGAACTTTTTTCTTTCCTTTTTTTTTTTAATGACTGCTCACATTATATTTGTGCAGGCGCTCTTCAATGACTTTTAATTACCACCTACACCTGCACCCCACCCCCCACCTCCTGCACCACCCATCCTCCCTCGTCTTATTCAGGTTCCTGCAGCCTGGAAAACCACCACAGGCTCAGAGCTCTGTTGACTCTGCTATGCCTGGAATGACGGAGACGGCTTCTTGTCAGTCAACCGAGTCACTGCACCCGTTTCTTTGGGCATTAAACAAACTGAAGCCCCGCCCCTTTAATTAGCCCTTTTTGGCCGGTCTGTGAAGTCAGAACCGGCATTGAAGCCTGGGCTTGTTTTGCTGCGGTGAGGAATCAGGATGTTTTAAAGCTGGCGTGTGAAAGTCCTGGTTTTGTCAGGAGGGACGGTCCTGACATGTGGGTTCAGATCTCCGGTTCTGATTTACAGCTGCGTGAAGTCGAGGCCTGTGAAGCGCACAAACACAGTGTGATTAAAAGGAATAATAAGAATCTGAGCCGTCCACATGTTGATACCTGAGGTGGATTATTCTGTGCGTTTCTATAGTTTCTCCCGCTATACAACGCTCCAGGTCGTATCTTGTTGATGGCGGGCCTCGCCAACTAAAGACCTCTGATGTTATCTGAGGGACGAAACACGAGCCGCTACAGGTACATATTCATTACAGCTCAGCGCCGCGGGGACACTGAGGACATTAAGTCAGTCCAATAACAGGCATGAAAAGGAAGCCTGTCTTATCAGTCATCTTCTTTTTTTTTTAATTGTCCTTGTGTATCCAGAGATGTCAGAGAAATGTGGTACAAATACTGCATGGACCAAAGTGGGCCTTGAAAGACCCGTTTCAGGACAGAACAGTTACCAAACACATAAAAGTAATAAAAAATACATAATATGTTTCAAAGAAAAACACAACAACAAAAAAACGACTGCATTTTCTGTAAAAAAAAAAAAGGAATTTAATTTAAAAAGCTCCATGAAGTGATATAATATGAACTCTTAGAGTAAAATATCACGTTTAGTAGATGGATCTCTAGTATCAGAATCAGATGAATCAGACCAAAAGTTAATAATAATAATAATAATAATACATTTAATTTATAATGCACTTTACATTTGGATCAAATCTCAAAGTGCTACAAAGCAAAAGCAGATAAAAGCATCAATAAAAAAATAAAATAATAACTATATAAAAACATGACCAAAAAGCAGCAATGTTACTTAAAGTTATAGGTTCTTCTAAAAAGGAAAGTTTTAAGTCCTTTTTTAAATGTGTCAGTCGTCTGTGGAGCCCTCAGATGGTCAGGCAGGGCATTCCACATATGAACTATTTAAGTAAAACACAAATATATACGAGACTTGATCTCCTTGAATCGATCCACATGCACCAAGTGTGGACTATATCGGAGAAATGCTTCAGAAATTATGACCCAAAAACATTTAGAGATAAAGCTCCCCCTGGTGTCAGAAATATACAACCGGCCTTTCCCCCAAAATCAATCCAGTTCTTCCTCTCTCCTCCGTAAGGGCGTTACAGCTTCTGCAAAAATCCTGAAGTATGAGTTTTGTACTCAAGAGGAGTTAGACTACAAAAAAGTTTTTTATTATTAATAGTAATAATAATAATAATAAGAAGAATATTTTCGTTGCATTATGTATGAAATGAATTGGACCTCAAGGACCCTGAAACAAGCAGCCACCACCTTCTAAAGTTCATAATCTAGTATATATAATCGTATAGACTGAATGAATAAACGCGTGAGCAGGTGCGTTTAGAACGGCCCTAAGACGGACCTGAGAAAGAACATTTTATCGGTTTATCTGTAAACCCACAGTGAGGTCAGAGGGGAGAGTCTCAGCTGTAAATGTCACACTGTTGTACTTGTATGATCAAATATACAGTATTACTATTATTGTTATGATTACACACCCTCCATGCGTGTGAGTCTACCTTAAAGGCTGTCAGAGCGGACGGACGCATCTTTAAAATGACAGAGACGTGTTTGTCTCCCAGGGAGGTGTCATCAGCGTCTGAGATGCAGGTCAGGTGAGTCATCTCTGACAGCGCCGTCTGTTTTTTCACATGGGAATGGAAAATTACTGTGTGGGAGTGACTGTGTGTGTATGTGTGTGTGTGTGTGTGTGTGTGTATGTGTCTGAATCTGTGTCCGTATTTGTGTGTGTGTTATTGTGTGTTTGTGTGTTAGTATGTGTGTGGGTGTGTATGTACGTGTGTGTGTGTGTGTGCGTGAATCTGTGTCCATATTTGTGTGAGTGTACGTGTGTACATGTGTGCACATGCATGTACATGTTTGTACGTGGGTGTATGTGTGTGAATCTGTGTCCGTATTTGTGTGTGTGTGTGTACATGTGTGCACATGTTTGTACATGTTTGTACATGTGTGTATGTGTGTGAATCTGTGTCCGTATTTGTGTGTGTGTTATTGTATGAGTGTGTATGTGTGTGTGTGTATGGGTGTGTGTCTTTCTTTGTCTGTGTGTGCGTGTGTATGTGTGCGTGTATCTCTGTGCGTGTGTGTTCCTGATGTGTACGTGTGTGTGCTTATGCGTGTATGTGCGTGTATATGTGTGTGTATATGTTTGTGTGTTTGTACACACGTGTTTGTACACTCTTAACACACCCACACAGATACACACGCACATACGCACACACACATACACACACACATACACTCACACACAGATAAACACACACACGCACACACTCAAACATACACAGACACAGATACACGCTAACACGCACACACACACTCAAACATACACAGATACACGCTAACACGCACCCACACACTCACACATACACACACATAGATACACACTAGCACACACACATGCACACACACTCACACAATAACACACACATTCATACATAAACATGACTAAGTGGGACCCTCGCTTAAGAAATGATTGCCTTAAAACTTTCAGAGTTAAAGCTCCACCTAGTGGTTGAACTACACAACTGAGATTTCCAAAAATCAACCCAGTTCTTCCTCTCACTACGCTATATCTAGGTATAACATTTAAAAACGATCAATGAAATATTTTTTGAGTTATGTCCACAAAACCGTGTTTTTCTCAAGCCGATTCAAATGCACCAAATTTGGACTTAATCAAGCCAACGGATAGGAAGCTATGTCCGAAAACCTGTGTTTTTCCTAAAAAGCTCCCACTAGTGAGTAATATATGAACTATTAGAGTAAATCACCATGGATACAAGATCGAACCCCTCGACTTAAGTTTCATGCCCCGAATTTGGACTAAATTGGACGAATTGTTGAGAAATTACTGCTGGACAATTTTGAAGATAAAGCTCTCCCCAATATCGGACAAATACAACTGACCTTTCCCAAAATCATTCCAGTTCTTCCTCACACTAAGATCAATATGGGTATAAAATTTGACAATGAAAAATGAAATAGTTTTTGAGTTATTACGTTAACAGGAAGAATCTGTGGCATTGGTGTCCAACTCAAACATTACCTGCAAGGGGTGGAAGCACCTACCTACGTTGGATAGGTAGGTGGCTCCCCACCCTATCTGCTACATCCGTCTAAGTTCATCATGAGATCCTGTTTGTGATATTTGTGGTCAGGATCTCAAGGCGGCGTCGAGGTAAGAGGATTGTCAGGTTTCGGCTGCTTAGGATTCCATCTCCTCTCTTTGCAGATGATGTGTTTCTGTTGTCTTCCTCAGTCCAGGTTCCGCAGCAGCGCTGAAGCGGTTTTGCAGGTGACTGTGAACCAGATTCCACCTTCTAATCTGAAGTTATCTGCAGGTAAACAGTCGGCTGCTCCTGTCAGGTCAGGGTTTGAGTTTCCTATCGAAGCCCATTCAGTAGATTTCAATACTTCACAGCGTCAAGCTGAAACACAATAAATCATTTTTTATCAAACGTTATCTAGAGAGGACTGAGCGCTGCGATAACAAGAATGAAACGAGGGCTCTTATCAGGTGCTCCACTAACAGACTTTAATTTTACGCCATTACATCATGTATGTGAATATCGGAGTAACTGAGGACAAGAGCGAGAACCCAAGCCCTGTGACAGCATCCACACCAGATCCTTGAATCCATGTAGTCTTATTTCTTAGTACCCACAACCACATCCTCATAAGAAGTAGTCCAGGTAGTTGAGTAGTAGTAGTAGTAGAGTAGTGTCTTTTAATATTTAAGTTTTTCCAATATACTTCCCAGGAAAGATGATTATAAGATGACTCTGAAAGTTTGTTATATTCCACATAGTACATATATATAATAATATCTACTATGGTGTAGGCTCATTGAGGAACAGAGGATATGCTGTTGACTGATGGATGTTGTATGTTTTGGGGATGTCTCCTCTCACCGGCTTCACCTGCCATTTTTAAACAAAGGTCAAGCTTCTCTACATTACCTGCATCCAGGTACAGTAAAAAAAAACCTTGTCATCACACCCACGTCTGATTAGAGACCACAGGAACACCAATATCCTCTTAAACCAGAGGCTATTGAAGGTACAAGGCCCGTCTTTGAATCCCTAGTGGAAGCAGGTATCATTGTTCCATGTGAAACTTGACCTGCGAGGACTCCAATCTTCCCGGGGAAGAAGGTCAGAGATGAGGGTCTGCCGAATGAGGAATGGAGGTTTGTGCGGGTTCTGAAAGCAGTGAACGCAACAGTCCGACCACGTGAACGTGATTGGATGAAAACAGCCGTACCACAATCTGCTGAGGGACGACTGCATGACCTGAAACCAGGCGAGTGGATCATAGTCGGAACAAACTGGCGAGGCATATGGTGGACCGGTCCGTTCCAGGTGTTACTGACAACCGATGACAACTGCAGTAAAGGTCGCGGAAAGATCAACTCGGATCCACACCGACAACTCCAGACGCCCAGACATAGTTCATCTTTTCATCAGTAAATGAATGATTGACGCAAACACAGATTTAACAAACCAGTTTAATAGATAATAAATCCTCTACAGGAATGAAGATAAAATGTTTTGATCGCCTTGCAGGGTGTTTTTTTTACAGTGAAGTAGTCGCCGTGTAAATCTGTAACGGGGACATTAGTCAAAGATTCAGTGTTTACCATCAGCATCTGGAACCACTCCAGGGGGTGAAGGTCCGCGATCGGGTGATGATTCCTGTTACTTAGTGACACTCTTTACATCCATCAGCTGTCACAGACACGTCATAAATCAGTAAAAGACCGACTCAGGACGGATAACGGCTGAGTATGAATTTTCTACGAGCCTTTATCTCCTCTGATGGCCTCTGCGGGGTTTATCGTGGTGGACGTCCTTGACCACAACAGCCCACTTTGCTATAATTAGCATCTTTCTTATCATACACTGATTTCCAAGAGCCTGGGGGCCCAATAAACACCTGCCTAAAACTGTCCAGCCGCCAAAACATCACTGACCCATCGAGGCAAGGACTCTACAAGACATGTGAATATGTTCGCTGATATTTGGAACCATTTGTGGCAGATCCTGTAATACCCCTTTTCCACCGTGCTGGCCCCAGGTCCAGTTCTGAGCCAGAGCTTGACCTAGCACCAGTTCTTTGCTTTTCGACAGCCTAAGCACCAGCTCCTGGCCTTCAAAGCTGGTGCCAGACAAGAACCAACTCTTTGCTAGTCTAGAGCCAGGAACTGATTACGTTATACGGTGACATAATGGCGTGGCTCTGACTTGGCTCCTTGCCAATGAAACAGCAAACAGGTTCTCAGGAGGTGCGTGATTTGAACCAACTAAGCACTGGCACTACCGCTTGGTGGAAAATGGGTATCAGTCCTTGTTGTAGTCATAGAACCATTCCTGAACCCATTTAGCAGTGTTGCTGAAAGAGGCCGATGTTATTCAGGAATACTCCTTACATGTAGGGGGGTACTTGAGTTGCAACCATTGTTTAGGTGAGTGTCAAAGTAGGGCTGCAATTATGGATTCCTTCAGTTATTGAGTATTCTATCCATTTTCGGGTAATCGAATCGAAGCCCCCGGAGTCACTATCTCAGTCTGTCAGGTTTTTGTCTTACTTTTTAACCTCCCCAAATTACAGGTAGAGTGAGCATCTGTTCGCGCTCAAAGATAGGTTATCCCCCTCGTTTACCTCCCTTAACCCAGAAAATAACGGACTGCGACACGATGTCGGCCGCTTCCTCGTTGATAGTCGGGCCACCGTGAGAATCCGTTTGCGTATTTTTCAGACGGGCATTCTTTGTTTGAGGTGTGTGGACAAACAAATGCTTTTAAGATTAAACTTACATCCACGTAAATCCCCAAAAAACTGAGTTTCCCATCAGGACCAATGCTGACAGTCATTCATTACCCGAAACAGCTTATCCTGTCCAAGGTCGCGGGGGCTGGAGCCTATCCCAGCTGACATTGAGTGAGTGAGCTATAAGAACCTTTAAAAAACATGCTCAACAGAGGTACATGTTCGAGTTCACAGAACTGGACGCTCTAGATGCTACGTGACTAATTTATGGGACTGCAGGCATTTTTTTTTTTCCCCCACAGGATAGGATCATGGATTACAACCGTGATGGACGACCTTCCTCCTCCGGGGTCAGCTGACACACAGGAACGAGGAATCATTCTGAGGGCCTGACAGGAGATCTGATTTCAGAGGAATGTGGGAGGATGTTGCCCACACTCCTCTGCTCTGAATGTGTTTCACTGGATGGAATGAACAAGAAAAAAAAGGGTTATGAAAAACTAGAATGACGGTAAAATTTGAAGCATATATTCTCCAGGTCTCACCTCCTGACGTCATCACAGAGTTATCCCAGCTCCCTGATGTAAAAGTGACAAACTCCGATTCATACCTGAATCTAAAAACCTTACCTGAAATCTTCCACAGAAAATAGAGTGAAAGTTAGAAAAAAAAAAAAGCTCTATTTTTACCAAAACACAACATTATGTAAGTTGACCTAATGTCCTTCTGCTTGAACTTGAAGTCCTATTGGAAAAGATTAAAATCAGTGTTAAGGACTAGAAGTCTCATAATTTCACCCACAAGAACTACGTGTATCGTATAAATACCTAACTGCTCAGCAAAGAAGCTGAAATCACCAAATAAATGATCTGACATCATTTCAACTTTCCAACTGGCGTCTGTCATCAGTAGCGTAACGCCGCTCCATTATGACTCACCCTACTGGAGTTTGAGGAGTTCCTGGACCTGCTAACTGCTATTAGCCGCTAACCACAACTAGCTTTTAAACCTATACTAGCTGCTAACTGCTACTGACTGCTAACTGTTACTGGCGTTTAACCTCTACTAGCTGCTAGCTGCTACTGACTGCTAACTGTTACTGGCGTTTAACCTCTACTAGCTGCTAGCTGCTACTGACTGCTAACTGTTACTAGCTGCTCACTGACAACAACTACAAAAGGCTTTTAGCTATTAATTGCCACATGCTATAAACTGCAACTAGCTGCCAAAAGCTATTAGCTTGTTGACTTCTACAAGCTGTTAACTTCTACTACCTGCTACCCTAAACTAGCTTTTATCCTGTACTACCTGCTAACTGCTGCTGACTGGTAACTGTTACTAGCTGTTCACTAATGATAGCTACAAATGGCTTTTGGAAGTGACTCTCGACCAGTTTCAAACTGCAACTGGCTGCTAACTGCTACTAGCTACTAAGGCCTACAAGCTGCTAACTGCTACTGTCTGTTCACCAATACTAACTATTAACTGTTTTTCACTATTAACTGCTACTAGCTGAAAACTACTAGCTGCTACTAGTTGCTAAATCTTGCTAACTGCTTACTACTAACTACTTCTAGCAGCTAAAAGCTACTACATGCTTGTAAGTGGTTAGCTGGACACATAATTCATCACCGGACCTTAAAGCATCTTGAGTGCTTTCGGAGAAGGAAGCCACAATGGGGAGAGAAGATTGAAGCGTGGACAGAACTCAGCAGGAACAGGAAACAGGAACCCATCAGCACCTTCAACTGTCGACAGCCGGGACGCCGCCATCAGCAGGACGCCACTCACTCCCACGTACACAGAATCCTCAGTATCTGTAGAAGTCTGGAGCTGTTACGACCCGCTGACTTTACCTCCACCTCCATCCTTTCCATCTGTACTTCTAATAAAGTAATGGCAGCATAGAGGCGGCGTCATGATCAGGCGCCGCCGCTGTCAGAACCAAAGACAACTCATATTTTCCGATCCACTCCACCAACCCCCCCGTCCCTGTCCTCGCCTGGTGCCCGAGTCTCAGCAGCACATCCATGTTAATGGCCTCCTGAGAGCTTGCCGTAAGCCGCGTCTTGACGTGACAGCAGACCACAGGTGGCGATGAATACTGGATGGAAGAGCGCCGCGGCGTCACGGGGGCCTGCTGGGTGAGGTGAGATCAGGTGAGTTTTTTTAGTTTTTTTCTTCCTCGTGACCCCGTTTTCAGCGGTCGCTTCAGGCTGAATGTGATTTCTAGTTCATTTTGTCGTATTTCTGTAGTTTGACCCTCAAAACGGTCATTTTCACGATTCCTGAATGTTTTAATAACGTGAACACGGGAAATTGCGAGAACAAAGAATGACGTGGCAGCAACTCTTCGCTACGTTATTCTGAGCTCCATTTAAGAATGAGGATGTCCAACATGTCGCTCATGCGGAATGTTAAATATGTGACTGATCCAGTCAGTGGAGTCGGAAACAAGTGCGAATAAAGTTTGGGGGAATGGTTTCAAGTTATGGGCTGCCTCCTGATCTGATTACCTTAGCAATACCACCATGTCCAAAGATCTCAGATTTAAGAGTGTTATACTCGCTAAGTCTGTTCAGATGATGCAATGCAGCTAGTACAAGTTCATAGTCAATGGCTGGCCTTTCTGGTCACGTGACCTCACACCCAAGCGCTGACTCAGGACCAATCTTACTTAATAATCTGTTTCTGGGTTAAACATTTTAAAGTTCGGAGGGCCGACCTCAGCGTTACCCACTGACCCGTGGAACCTCCCGCCACGGCGTATAGCCTCGGGGTCGAGGCTGCCAACTCATGATGCCCCGAAGCATTCTGGGAGATTAAAAAGAATAAATAAATCTTACGTAAGCCCGTGTGTCAGTCGTTATTGGGCCAGACCGCGGAGATTAATGGTTACAAATGAATCTCCCTGACACTGTGATATATTTGTGCGATAACGTCTTATCTGCTGCCATGACTCTTATCGGTTGGCCTACATACCTACCTGAGCTCGGCGGTAAACCGGCGAGAAGTGTGTGTGTGTACGACCCGGCAGCAGATGCATTTAACTTCTTGAAGTCGGTCAGCCGTTTTCTGACTGCACTTTTTCACTGTGTCAGGGTTTTACGGTGAGGTGATTGCGAACTGCTTTACTCTCTGTATGAATAAAGATGCAATCACAGTTGGAAACAAAATATGAAAATGGAAAAAATATATATAAAGAACTGCAAAAAGGAACATTTATGAAGAAAACTTATATAGCATATAGCATATAGTTTAGATTATACAACCACAGACCTTCTTAATGTTATATTTTCCTCCACTTTTGGTTTAATACTAATATATCTGACACACAAATAAACAAACAGAATGTTTCACCGTTCTGATCGATGTGTCGGAAAGGTATGTCAGAAAGCTGGACGTGTGTTGACGCTAACTCCAGGAGAAGTGCTACGCTACCGTCATCAATTCAGGGAAAGAAAAAAACCACATCAAGGTTTTAACTACCTAATTAAAATGTAGTTTCTCACATGATGTTAAAGTGTTTGACGGAGGGTTCAACTCCGCATGAATGAACAAGCCGCTACAGATACACTCACCATAGTTAGTGCCGGCTGGAGTCGCGCAACCTTTAGCTTCAGATTTGGTTGTAAACATGTTAACATTATTATTACTCTTAATGATAATAATATTTTTTACACTATTGATCACGTTGTTGTACAGCATATATACGTATAATACAACATTGGGATATTTATATTCTCCATTTCATGGAGCAGTGGGCGACCGCCCTGAAGTTTCAGGGGGTTGCTAAAGGACCCCCACAGTATGTAGCGACAAGGACCCCCAATCTCCCGATTAGCCACTGAGCTAAAGCAGCACCATTAGCCACAGTTGTGGTGGCGGACATACTAACGTTAGCAATAGTACCGGTTGTACATGTGTAAACATTAGCTGCAACACTGGCTACAGACATGTTAATGTTAGCTAAAGCTAGCTGGTAGCGGTAGACATACTAATTTAAGGTGCACGGGTGGCTGAGACTTGTCTTAAGGCTATCAACCATGTTTGTTTCAGTATATTTGGGGTTTGACCTGGTGTGTCTTCATGTTCGATATATAGTCAAACTTACAAAGGTGATTTAGTGAGTCTCTCTTTCCTCACTCAGATGCTAGCTCAGATTATTTAGAGCTACTTGTGTTTCAATGTGTCTTCCTGGGATTAGTTAGCCATCAATGTGTTTTTTACACTCTGAACTAATGTTAGCTAATGTCAGATATCGCTGTGTTTTTTTAACCACGCTGAACTAGCATCGGCTAATATAAGCTATAGCTGTGTTTTTTAACCACGTAGAGCTAGCGTCGGCTATGGTCAACTACAAACATGTTGGTCAAGCACTCTTAGCTAACGTTAGCTGAAATCAGCTGTTAAACATGTTGGATAAATGCATTGACGTAACATTTGCTTTTGTCACATATCAACATGTTGTTTAATGCTACAAGCTAACGATAGCTGATTTTGACTAAGACCTGCAGTTCTGGAGATACTTTCTCTTCTAGCCACCAAAAACTGTCCCTGTCAAAGATCCTTATGTCTGTCCATTTTTTCCTGCTTCCAACAAATCACCTTCAGGGCAAAATGTTCACTAGCTGCCTGATAAAACCTCCTTACTGGCAGGAACCATGATAACAACCTAATTAATCTTATTCACTTCCCCTTCCCCTTCATTCCCCCTGAGTTATGAGTTACATAGTTGCGTCTCAATTTATTTAATATGTTACAACAGCATGAAAAGGCCCTGCCATCCCGAAGACCCCCAAAATGCACAGCCTTCTTATTGTGGGACCCCCAACCCCTGTCTGTCGTCTGTGAGTGAGTGAGTGAGTGAGTGAGTGAGTGAGTGAGTGAGTGAGTTTTGAAAAGCCGGGTGACCCTGTGGACCACTTGCTTGTAAATTTCTTTGACAGTTAAAGGACCGACCAATTAAAGACAAGAAAAAACTAATCAGTCATTCTCAGTTCTGTGAACTGACCCGTCTCGCTCAACTCGGATCAGCTGCTGGTGTTGTCTGTGATTCAGCTAGAAGCTAGTTTTAGAACGTAGAGAACACCACCATCATCATCATCATCATCATCATCATACTGTTACCAAGGACAACTTATAATACATTTGCACCATTAGACAATATGGTTAGAGCTACGGAATAGATGGTTGGATGGATGGATGGATGGATGGATGGATGGATGGATGGGTGGATGAATGGGTGGGTGGATGGATGGATGAATTATAGCCAGTGAGAGGAGTACAGCAGCAGACAATAATAGCAGCACATAATCTTTTACAGAAAAATAATCTTTCACAGAAAAATTGCAATTATTATTATTATTATTGTTATCATTATTATTATTAGATACTTTCTATTATTATAGGAGACAAGTCAGTAACATAGAGAGATCGGAGGGGAGAGAAACCCAGTGCTTGGTGGGAAATCCCTTAGCGGTCTAAACTTATTTCAGCTTAGCTAAAAGCTAGCCTAAGCCAGTCTTAATTATAAGCTTGATAAAAAAAAAAAAGGGAAGCCTACTCTTAAGTGTAGAGTTTGTGTCGCCCACCCAGACCAAGACCGGGAGATGGTTCCCGAGGAGAAGAGCCTGAGAACTGAAGGTTCTGGCTCCCAGGCTGTAGGTACCATGAGGTTTTTCCAGTGAAGTTACCATATTAACATAGATTTTGAGTTTAATTCTTGATTTGACAAAATAAGATTCTTGTGTAAACTTGAGATATGATTTCTGACACTAGTTGCTGTAGAGACTTCAAGGACTTAGAAGGAGAGCCTGAAAAAATGGGAATCAATAATCCAGTCTGGAAGTAAGAAATACATGGCAATACATTTTTGAGAATGAATGTGTTTTATTTTCAAAATGCTTTTTGTGTTAGTTACTGGATATATCCTCTTTGGAGAATCTGAGGGTTTTTTTGGGCCCAGCACAATAACTTCAGTATTACCTGAATAAAGCACTACAAAGTTTAAATATCCTTATGTTCTGTTATGTTCTACCCCTTGAAGTTTGGTCAACTGATTAGTTTCACTGGGTTACACTGATAAGAATAACGGTGTGTCGTCGGCGTAACAACGAACGGTTAAGGACTGTTTCCTGATTTTGTCGCCTGAAGGCTCTGATGGAGTCCTTAAGAATGAACGTGGACAAACTGAGAACAATCACATAAATGGGGATTAAACCAGCTTAATAAGGTGCCTCCAATGTTAATTAAATATTGGAGTTTTTTCTAATAGCGTGTGATGATCAGTAGCATCAAATCCAACTCTCAGATCTAACCAGACCAGGACAGTGACAAGCCTCTCATGCCAATAGTACTTTCTTTGTAACACTGACCAAAAGCACTGCCTCTGTGCTTTGATGGCACCCTAAGGCCTCACTCGAAATCCTAAAATAAGCTGTTAAGTAGAAAATCACATAACTTGTTTTTTTGGCGACTGCTTTCTCCAGAATTTTTGCGGGGAAGGAAAGTTCTATAATTGGCTTAAAATGTACGATCAAGAGGTTTTGGGAGAAGTTTAATTACGGCTACATGAAAGGAGTGGGATACATAGCTCATTAATAAAGACAGCTTGATCGTTTCTAATAGAGAGAAAGGGTAAACTGTTTGAAACGCGTCGTTTATTCACCACTCATTAACCGTTTCAGCACATTTTAGTTTCTGCATGTGATCAGTCACATGTTTTCTGAAGGTTCATATTGGGGGGGTTTTCTTTCTCTTCTCTAAACAAGCTGTTTCCAACTTGCTTGATGTTAGTCGATGAATTTGTTGATCAATTAACTCATCATCATCATCACCATCATCCAAAGTGTGTTTCATTTGTTGATATGATTCAAGTTTTCTTCTCAAAATATTTGAATATGTCACTCTCAAAACTTCTGTCGCAATTTACTTCAAATTAACCACTCAAAAACAATTTAATTAGTGAATCCTTTGATGTCCTGCTCAACAGTTTGGCTGAGCACAATTTTCCATCAATATTTCTTCTTGAAAAATATGTGCCACCTGTCTAAACCTGTACTTAATATTACCCAGTGTTAGCATCTATATGCTAAAGAGGAAGGAGCCGAGGACGGGGCCATGTGGGACACCACAGGTCCAAGGGGCCACGACCATGAGAAAGTTTTATACCATAAGTAGGATTTTTTTTTTTTTGGTATATTAAAGCATGTGAGGATTTACTAAACAGAATTAACGAACTTTATACAAACAAACCAAAAAATTCTAATAAGGGTCAAATAGTTTTTTTCTAAATATATGCTTTAGCAAAAGGTTGAGCTAATCAAATTAAACTGACTATTACTTTATTTAGTTTTATTTATTTATTTTTAAACTTTTTTCTAATTTTACCGTCATGTTAGAGTGTCTGAGATATTATATTAATGAATGCACCAAAGGATTAAAATATGCAAATATATCATTTTTGGGGAGTTCCCTTTATTTGTAGTTGTGGACAATTAAAGGTTTTTAATGATAACACTAATCTTAAGCCCTATTTATTAATCACATGTTCCTTTCTGCCTTATATTATCTCTATAACTATGATAAGAGCGAATTACACGCGTGTTGTAGTAAATATTGTACTAGAAGGAAGTGCTGAACGCAGCTCGTCTTCTATGGAGTAACTCTTACGTGATGAAGATTCTTGCGTACATGCTTGACCGTAATTCACTGTTACTGCTGCGGGTTCTGTTGGACCCAGAAGCTGATTCTACCTTCTTACCGTGACGAGAATAAAACACACGCTAATCACCATGTACTGTGATCAGCTGTGGGCCCGAGGCCTGCTGGGAGAATTCCTCTGTTGTTAACCTACATCGGTTGTCCCAGCCTCCTCCATCCTCTCTCTCTCTCTCTCTCTCTCTCTCTCACACACACAAATACACATGCGGTGTGAACTCAGTCACCCCAGTCACTCCAGTCGCTCCCAGTCACACCAGCGACTCAGACACATAGAGGCCAGTAACAGAACGACAAAAAGGCAACGTTCAGATTTATACGTAATCTGTCATCACGGACTGAGGTCACCAAACTCAGGCCGCGTTACGGAGCGGCCGGGTTAAAGACGTGTCCGTCCGTTTTTTGTTTGGATAGAAGCCCGTGAATAATGACATGAATGTTTCACAATAACGATGAGAGTCTGTGGGGCGCCGACACCAGGAACAATCCCCTCTAAGCTGCAGAGTAGTTTCAACTTCAACAAGAAGTCCAGAGAACGAACCTACCGCTCATTAAATCCAGTCTACCCCCACCATCACAGACGTTTGAAGAAGAGTGGTCCAGACACTCCTGATTTACACTCCTCTGTCAGAACCTGACTCGCTGAACTGGACTGGTCCACAGATAATGACGATGACTATGTCGGCTCACATCCCATCCCCCCCGTAAAATTCAGGTGTGCCTCACCTGCAGCATTGCTGTTGAGCCATCGACTTCATGAGGGGTCCGGCGTGTAGTCGCCGCAAGCTGAGACCCCCTTCCTCCACCGTCTGACTGGATACTGGATTATGCTGAATACTAGTTGCTGAGATAATCCATCATTATTGAGGATAACAACATCCTCATTACCAGCAGCAGAAACAATAAGTGTGTTTCCTCTGTCTGTGCCATTTACGCGTGAGGTACAGTGAAACAGTCCATGTTCATACAGTGAAACAGTCCAGGTTCATACAGTGAAAGAGTCCAGGTTCATACAGTGAAAGAGTCCAGGTTCATACAATGAAACAGTCCATGTTCATACAGTGAAACAGTCCAGGTTCATATAGTGAAACAGTCCATGTTCATACAGTGAAAGAGTCCATGTTCATACAGTGAAACAGTCCAGGTTCATATAGTGAAACAGTCCAGGTTCATACAGTGAAAGAGTCCATGTTCATACAGTGAAAGAGTCCAGGTTCACATAGTGAAAGAGTCCAGGTTCATACAGTGAAACAGTCCAGGTTCATACAGTGAAAGAGTCCAGGTTCATACAGTGAAA
>VRLP01004199.1:0-52366 GCA_009660295.1 Lophius piscatorius
TTTTTGGTAAGGCTTTTATATAGTTATTATTTTATTTTTTATTGATGCTTTTATCTGCTTTTACTTTGTAGCACTTTGAGATTTGATCCAAATGTAAAGTGCATTATAAATTAAATGTATTATTATTATTATAAGAAGTGGTAAAAATTGCAGAGGAACCAACTGATGACCATAACGGACTTAGTGTTGGCGTACATTGATTGTTGAATACTTTTGATTTTGCCTTTATTAACACATTAAATAATGTTGACCATGCCAACGTTTTGTGTATTGTTTTCAATTTAACCCCACCTGCATGACTTGATAATTATTTCTTTGCTTTAATATACTATATTATCATCCCGGACCAAAAACATACAAAAATCAAGAAACAGATTGAAAATATATACATAGCTATAAAAAGATATTTGAATATATAAAGGTAAAATTGAGGTATATATAAAGATTTACTAGCAAACAAAAACAAGTGTAGCCATAGACCTCCGCCCCCCTCCTATTGAGATTATCTTACTTCCAAAAATCTAATCTACATAATTATAACACATTTATAACTATCTTACATGGGCTTCATATTCAGTGTCAAGGGTTAAAAAAGGGTGCAAAGATAACATATAAATGTTATCTTTCTGCTGAGAACATCTAACTATTAAAAACAAACGGCTTTGTTTTAAAGCTTTGATGCTGTCAATCAGACACATGATTTATCTACAGTCACCAGTCACCGGTGTGATTGTATGACTCTAAGGGTTAAAGGTCATTTGAGTCTATTACCAATAACCACTTATCCTGTGCAGGGTCAGGAAGGGGCTGGAACCTATCCCATCTCTCAATGGGTGACAGGACAGGTTACGGCCTGGACAAGTCTGCAGTGAATCACACATAGAGAGAGGCCACCATTCATGCTCACATTCACGTATACGGTCATCTAGAGTCACCAATTCACCTATAATGCATGTTTTTAGAGTGTGAGAGGAAGCCAGCGCTCCCAGAAGGAACCCAAACAAACAGGGAGAAAGATGCAAACTCCACACAGATAGATTTGGAGTTGGAACCCACTGCGTCACTAGGCCTCTTATCTCAAGGTAGAGCCAGTGTTGCAGCTAATATTCAGAAGCAGACTCAGAAGTTTGGTCTGACGCGTTCACTCTTGATTTTCTACTTCTTTACAACACAAAATGTTCTTTTTACAGACCGGAAGTCTACCAGAACAGGCACACAGCTGCAGATCACAACGCCGAATAACGTCAGACTTTTTTCTCCTTCGGCATAATGAAGAAAACAAAAAAACAGAAGAAGAAAAAGTGGTTCTTCTTCTTCTTCTTCTTTTTCTTCTTCTTCCACAAGCGCTTTCAACCGGAAACCATTCAAATGCTTTTGACTTTGGTTTTAGTTGAAAGGCGCCACCTGCTGGCGAAAGAATTGAAGCGCATCCTCGTAAAAACACATGTAAACACTTTTAAAACAGAAAATGTAATGTTAATATTAAAGGAATTATTTAAGAAAATAATATGTCAATACAATGCCATTATATATTTTTTGAAATACCGTTGAATTTTACTTTAAAAGTCTGAAATTAATGTAATTTACTGTTTTTGTATGTAATTAAGATGTATACATTATATCTGTTTTTATGGTTATTAACTGTCACTGTATTTTTTTTAACTCTAAAACTCCGGCAAGTACAGCTGCCGGTATTTTACTGGAAATGATACAGATTTTTCTTTTCTTTTTTTTCACAGAGTAACAAGGCAAGACAAAACTGACTCATGTGTGAGGCCTGAAAATGACTGTGCTGTATGTTTAGACTCTATTTAGTCAGAGAGGAGGGCACATAATGGACTCCTAGCTTCAAGCCAGCTTAATCATCATGCTTGATTCATGCTCCTGACCTTTATTGAAGACTTTTCATAAAAGGTCTAAAGGGATGTTTTATAGCCACACATTTTATGGTTTGATGTCGTGTCTGTGCAGGACAACTATGCAGAAAAACACGCTGCTTTTTGAAGTTGCATTTACTACTCATCCCTACCAGCACAGGTGGGAAGAAAAAAAACAAAAACAGACAGACATCAAGATCATTTAAGACTCTAGGCCCATTTGTGTCTGTGTGCAAAACATGAGGAGCTGGACAGGTCAGGACTGGAGTAAGTGTCAGGGCCCGTCTGGTGCCGGTTTTAAATCTCTACATTCGTCACCTCTTGTCCATCCTTCTGACTCCATGACCCCCATCATTTTACTGCCTCATTTTTCTTTTTCAGCGCCCAGAAGGAGGAGAGCGACAGTTCAGAGGACCTGGTGACACCTCACATGACAGCAGCTGTCAGTCTCCCCTATCAATTACACAGACTAACTGACAGCTATTATTCACCCTCTGGGAATCCATATCACCTCTGGTCCACCACGGATTTCCATTTCTCTCCATGACTTTCACTTACTGCATTACTGGAGAAAACATTTTCCGCCCAGTAATGTTTTTGCAGATGTCACCGGATATGTTGCACACTGCAGGGATTATTAAAGGTGAGTTCTCGATCCCTCCCTGGGTTCGGAAAATAAAAAGAAAATCTCTTTTGTGAGAAGTCTCCTGATCCGGGCTTTGCCAGATTTCATTTATATCCACCTTAAGGAGCATCAAGTAGCGTGCAAACCCAGAGACGGGATGTCTGGGGTGGGGAAGGATTAGACCAGACTCCCCTTGTCTGGCTGAGGCCTTGCTCCTTCTGAGAGGCTCTCCTGTGTGTGTATGTGTGTGTGTGTGTGTGTGTGTGTGTGTTGTGCAGCTGATTTGTCTGATGTCGTTGCAGAGATCTAACCCTCTGTTTGCAGCTTTAGATCACACAGTTTAACCACTAGCATGTTTGAATCGCAGGTCTTTCATCTTTTTTTTCTCGGTGCATTTACTGTTTTACACACTTTTTGCAGCTTTTTCCTTCAATTTCGCTTTAATTAACGAGCACGGCGTCGGCTTTCATTCGCATGTGGACACAGTTTGTCCGCCTCAAGAAGTCTGATCTTCGGTTACAGCGTCATTAACTTTCTTTTAGATAATTAGAAATATATTTCATGTACCCTTTGGATGTTTTTTTTTGAAGTCCTCTAATTCCACATAAGCGTAAACCATAACAACACTTGTGGGTTTATCTTATTCCATTTCAGCTCGAATGGAGGTGGAAAATTACATCCACGAAATGAAGTGTGGAAAAATAAGCTGTAAGATGCCCACCTTATAATTAACCAGCCATACATGCGTTATAAACACTGTGATTACCCTGGACATACATGTGGGAAGATTGGTGTTGCTGCTCAAAACACCGGCAAAACAAAACAACCATCTGTTCCATATGATGGCCCTCTCTCTTTAAATTAATGTGACAACCCGTTTCTCTCCGTGGCCCTCCGCGTCGCTCCCGCGGCCCCCCCCACCTCATCAGTAGAAGTTACTCACGGCCAGCTTTGAGCAAACACAACTTGTGTTGTGTCCCGCTCTCACGCAGAAGTCATCCACTTTGTGAAACCTTTTATCCAGAAAAAAGGATCACCCATCACCAAACAGCTCTCCCATCTACATGCCCCCCACCCTCCCCCCTCCTCCCACTTGGTTGTGTAATATACTCTCCCTTGTGAGTCAGTGATGGTGGGCCCGGTCACGTTGTCCGGAAAGAAGGTCACTGCCAGGGAGGAGAGATCAGCCTCAAACGAGACTCGGGGCACAATGAACCCCTTTTAATGTAAAGACCAGTTGTGTGTCATGTGAGGGGCTCCGGATGAAGCCCACGGGTCTGAACTTATCTCACCTGTCCGTATTATAGCTCCCCGGTTCATACGTGGTGCAACCATTCACAAACAGTGTGAGAACTTTTCCCCGTCTGACTTATTGACGTCGATCCGAGTTATGTAACTACACACTAACTGCCACAATAAAGGATTAGACCCGCTTTTGAGCAGATAAGCTCCATAATAGTAATAATAAGCAGCAGCGGCGGCGGCGGCGGCGGCAGAAAGCTGCTTTTCTGACTTCTGACTTAATATATAATCTCATTCGCCGTCACCAGTTTCTCCAACAAACTCTGATTCTTCGGTTAGACGGTTCAGTCTTGAGTTTTCTTCTCATTTGGATCAGTTTATTTGCCTTATTTTTTTCTCTTGCTGATTCGCTATTTCCTCTCATACAGCCGTTGTACAACTAATTGTTCACACGCTTGTTTGAATAGTTTACTCAGCACCCGCCTCTGGTCTTTTCCTCTTCAGGTATCCTGTTTATACCACACATACTTATAGAAATATTGCGGAAACTGGAACTCATTCCAAGATACAATACACACTTCATATACCGAGGAAAGGATTCGACAACGTTTTTAATTCACGTTTTCAAGGGAATCGGACTTTGCTCGGGGTTTTTGTCGGCTCGCAGTGGAAAATGTGTGTGTGTCACAAAACATGTCGTCAGAAAGGTGTGTGTTTACTCTACGTGTGTGGCGTGTCAAAAAATGATGTTTATAGTAATATAGTTTTTTGAGTTATGCTTTAACGATTCCATAATATCCAGACTTTTCAGGGATATTACGAGAAGACCCTTCCTAATAATCTCTAGGCTACGGCGGAGCTTCTGCTTATTAATCTCCCCCTCCACCCGGAACTGTCTTCCTCTGCACATTCAAAAGGCTGACCACAGTTGAATGTCTGAAGAAATCTGTTTCATAAGCCGCTGTGATCGCGTGACCCTCTCCCACCAGCAGCCTCCCCCTGCATCACAGAATCCAGAGCCTTGCATCACTTTGCCTGCAGACACCGCTGACTCAGCTTTACTTCAGAGGCTGCAGCGGCTGAATGTTTTCCACGCTTCAGATTGTTCTTTTGGCTCAGGCTGGAATTGGCAGATCAAAGTCTCATCAAGGTTACAAATTGCGTGAGGAATTTCTAGGGAGCCGCCTGAAAAACGGCGATATTGTCCCCTTGACATGTTTTGCCGATTCTGCTTCTGATCAGACCCACGGAGTTTGGTGATTCGGCGATCTGACAGCACAGTCATTAGGAGCTGAAAACAGTCTGGACACGTTGCCAGGAGTCTTGGATCTTGTCAATGGTCTCGTGTGTGGTGACGGTGACTGATGGAATCCCACTCATAGCAGTCATTCATGTCAACAATAAAAATCTTTGACATTTTCTTCTAAACCATGTGATCAGACTTTGCCCCGAGCTGGAAAGAGTCATCTTACTGAGTGAGTCGGAGACAGCTGTAGCGTTGAGCTGGCTGGGGTCAAGGGTCACCAAAAAGAGCACCGTAGAGAAATCTGCAGAATGGGCCTGAATTATGCTTTCCTTACAAAAGCGAGGCAGAGTTCATATTTATCTGTATTTATCTAGGAGCTGTCTAGATTCAGAGGATCGCATCCTCTCCTTTTCCCGTGTTATCTCACGCCGCACAATTACAGGAACCATGGGAACTTTTATCTTGCCAAGCCTTGTCATTCATTTCAAAACAATGAGGATTTGCAATTGGGTCTCAGGTCAGGTTTCGGGTCGGGTCCCATTTTATCTTAGCAGAATATAAAACTGACAGGAAGGAGCATAACTGGTGAATATATGGGGTGACTTTCACATGTGTTGAGAAGTGACCTTCTCTGACCTTCAATCAGAGAAGGCTAGGAATGAAGAAAAGATGAAGGTTTTTAATACAATGAATGATGTGGGATAATTAATCAATTAGAAAAGTCTTTGGGGCTCAGACTCTTCAGGGGGGTTGAGATCCAAGGGTCTTTGCATGGAATAACCCCTCAGTACTTCCGTTACAGGACCTACATCCACATACATTTTTTTTTATGTTTGTATTTTAAGTGGAACGCTGCTGTGGTAATGATGTTCTGTTCAGCGCTGGATAAACTTAGATGGTAGATAGTCCAATACGTCCCTTTTGCGTGAACTGAAGCTTATCCTTTTGACTCTTCGGCAGTTAAACGGCGGCCATCTCGAACGTGATGCTCGGTCCTGACACACGGACAGAGAGCAGAACCCCACTGGTCACATGAGGTGGGCTCCACTCCTCTCATGGACTTGTAAGAGTGAAGTTTCAAAAAGCCCAGAGGTGAGAAAGTCCTAAAAAGTCCCATGAGGGGAAGTACACTGGCGTTAGAAAACTGATATTGGCTCAGATTGAAGTGAGTATGTTTTCCCGAGATAAGGGCCGTTCTCTTTCTCGTGAAGAAAAGTGGCAAAATACAAATCGGAAGGATGTTGACTGTTGCAGCGAATCAAAACAAGAACAGAACTTTTCAACAACAATTCAAAGGACGGACAACCGGTGTTGGCCAAAATGTTTAAAGGTGCAGTGTGTAAACTTTTGTGACATCTAGCAATGAAGTTCCAGATTGTTACATTTAGCACACCTCAACTCAACACTCCTTAACTGAGTATTGTAAAAAAAAAGAAAAGGAGAGTAGAATTGGGGTTGGGGGTTCAGCTTCCTTGTGGTCGCCCTCCCCTTCAACTCAGACCACGACTAGTGTAGACGGTTGACACCAAATCTTCAAAGAGAAGAAAGGTGTTCATGTAAACCCAGCTATGTCAAGTAGCCCTGCCAACAGAAAAATCCTACACTTTTAGCATCATTCCAATGGAACCATAATTACTTTGAATGGAACCATAACTATATCTCTGAAAAGCCGGAGATATCATGGAATCGTCATGGCCGCCAACACCAGATACTTCGTGTTAGCGCGATAACTCAAAAAACTGTTTTGTGGATAATTTTACTCACCCAGACCTTAAAGTGAGGAAGAACTGGTCGATTTTCTCAAATTTCTCTATATATAATTTTTTCCTCAAATAGTTTATATTTTACCCACCAGGAGGAGCTTTTTTTTTTCCTTTTTTTTTTTAGCAATGTAGTCCAAATTCGGTGAATATGAATAATCTGAGGAGATATATCTGGTAAATATCATATTTTCTCTAGTAGTCCATGATTTACTCACTAGGGGGGTCTTTCTTTTTTTTTTACGAAAAACATTGTCTTCCAAGAATAACTCAAAAACTATATCATTGATCATCTTCAAATGTCATTACCTAATAGACCTTAGTGTGAGGAAAAGCAGGATTGATTTGGGGAATGGCCATTGTATATTTCTGACACTAGGGGGAGCTTTATCTCCAAAAGTTTTTGGGCCATAATGTCTCAACCATTGGCCCGATTCAGTCCAAATTTGATGCGTATGATTTAAGTCGAGGAGATCTATCTTGTCTACATAGTCTTTTACTCTAATTGTTCATATTTTACTAACTAGGTGAGCTTTTTTTTTATTTTCACAAAAAAACACTGTGGAGAAATTTCACATTTCATTTTAGGAGTTCTATCAGGGGGGTAGTTACTTGTACAATGCAGGGGATTGGGCGCTTTCGGGGATATACTACACTCTCAGGGACGACATTATAGGCCTGCTTTAATACTAGCTTCACTATTTGTATAGTGAATTGTGTGTATTATGGGCTGCTGTTGCTGTCGTTGCTATGCCAACGTTATTATTACTGTTGAAGTAAGGGACAAAAAAAATGTTGCAGGCTCATGAACAGTCATTGAAACATCCTGGCTTATAAGCAGTGGGTAAAGGCCTGTTTTTGTTTATTTTTTGGAATGACCTACATTTGGAGAAAACTCTCCATCGTGTGTGAAACAATGCTGAAACCAACGATCTCGTGATTAACATTTCTTGGCACGGAGAAACCCAGCACACCTGAGGAAATGGGAGGGGAAGAGGGATTACCGGATGAGTGGTGTATGCGGAGATATGTCGATGTGAGTCTCCTCCGTTTCAGCGTCTCGCTCTGCGATTTAGTCTTTTAACACAATCGTGGCTGAAATATCCAACAGGTTGTCCCGTCACAAATCAACATGTTTATGTGAAATCGACTCGCACGGGCCGCGGTAGACTTTATTATTGCTGTCAGCGGTAATCACCACCCTCAGCTTATCTTTTATTTTTATGGGAGCACCGTGTTATTACGGCCCGTGCAGCGCTGTGGCCGTACAATTTGTGGCTCTCCCCCACCTTCATCCCCTCATGGAGCACCTGGTGTGAAATGAGCTACGAATTAACCTTGAGACTCCAAGGTGTCATTAGGATTCCTCTTATTTGCCGCTCCGCTATACATCTCACTTTGATCAGTCAAAATCAAACATGGCTTCACCTGCAGTGGCAGGAGGAGGAGGAGGAGGAGGGGTGGGGAGGGGAGAGTCCCTCTATGCATCTCCACACCTCAGATCTGCCAGCATATATGAGCACGGAGTGGGAATACAGAGGATCCATTTCAACACGTCAAACCTGCTCTGGAGTTCAGGCCTTACCAAACCGTACTTCAAAAGGAATTTCAATCAGCTGGTCAGGGTTCAAAGGGCCCCCCGTATGAAAGACCCACTCTGTACCCAGATCCCTGCCCCTGCGCCCTGCGGCTCCGATGCGCCACACAGTGGCACCCTCCTCTACTCTGATCCCACATTGTGACCCGGTCCTATGGAAGTAATCAGGCGTGCTCTGTTTATTCCTGATCACAGCACCAGCGAGGGCCGGGCATCACGGCCGCCGCGTCTCAAAGGCGACTCCTCTGCGGGTCACCGGAGATGACTGAGATCAGCTAAGAGGTACACAGAATTCACTGTGGCGTCTCCTGTGCTGCAAGAAGCAAAAACAATGAGGCCTCCACGGCGTAAAACTGAGGGGGATGTCCGACGGGGCAGGAGTTCTTGGGAGTGATTTAGAATAAAGGAGAGTCTCAGTCGAATACATTTTTAATACACTCTGAAAAAAAGTGATTTTGACCCCGCAAGGAATTATATCCCCTAAAAGTCAGGGACCCTATGGAATCTTCATGGCAGCATCGTCTGCAGATCCTTGGATCTGTTGAAGAACTGGATTGATTTTGGGAAACGTCAGTTGCATATTTCAGACACTAGCTCTTCCTCCAAACGTTTTTGGCCCATAATTTCCCAAACCGTTGGTCTGATTTAGTCAAACTTTGGTGGCAAAAAATTGACCCGAGGTGATCATCTTGTATCTTGATTTACTTTTGCAGTGTGTAGCAGACTTGTGGGAGAGTTACTTCCCCCTCCCATCCTCATCATCAAGCCAGTGCGTGCTGGCGAAATGTTACTCTATCAAGTATTGGAGCCGTAACGCCAACGTCAGAGACCCCACCCACCCCTGTCTAAACTGTTTACCCTCCTCCCCTCTGGCAGAGGGTACCAAGGCATCAGGTGCAGAACAACCAGGTTCGGCAACAGCTTCGTCCCGACGGCCATCGGTCCTCTGAGCTCCCTCCAACTCCTCCACCCCCTACAAAAATGTGTGTCAGTATTCAACATTTTGAGGAATCTCTTTTTGCATTTATGTAATATTCTCCATGCATACCATGTGTAATTTTATCTAACACTATGTGCAATATAATAGTGTCCTGTTTGCACTTATTTATATTTATTATGTGGTTTAACCAGTGTAATAATCCTGCTCCTCTGCAGGATCCAAGTCACTCTATGTACAAACATTTTATACTTTTCCTGCCCTTCCACTTCCTGTGGAGTTTTGCATGTTCTCCCCATTTTTGCATGTTCTTCCCCATCTCCCCATTTTTTTTCACAGTCGAAACCAAGACTATAAAGGAAAAGTGTCTAAAGTGTGACGTTGGGGGTCCAGGGCGGACACAGATTTGAGTAAGAGCTTTAAGTCCTTGAGATATTGCCTCCCTCTTCCCCTCCCTTCCTTTCTTCGCGACACCTCCCTCCTCTTCCTCCTCCTCCCGCTCGTCCACACCTCTCGCTCCGGTCACAGTTGGAAGGTTGTGAGAATGCACTGTAGTACATCCCCCCCCGGCACGCAGAATGAAGGAGGGGCTAAACAAGAGTTTAACCATAATCATCCACACAAGTGTGTTTTATGTGTAGGAATGTGTGTGTGTGTGTTGAGTTGAGTTTTTTCTCGCCCTTTGTTCAGTCAAAAATGAAGTATTTCTCTCTTTGACTCATTCCCCTCCGTTTAATTCCACCGGATTGAATAAACAAACGCCGCCTGGTAATTCTTTATGCTCTCTGTGAGCAACAGGCAGGTGTGACCAGGAACAACAGGAAGACAGGGTTCAACACCTCTGCTCCCGACTGACTTCCTCTCACACCCCATGGCCGCATGCGACCGCGCCCAGAGCAGCACAAGATACAGTTCCCACCGCGTCGGCCGGCGTACAGTAGGCTCTACGTGTTTGTTTGCTTAAAGCCGTGAACGCATTCACCGAGGGTTACTTTGCCAAGTGTTCGTCCACCCACGCAACAATAGTTAACCCCAAACAGTTGCTGATAACCCCTGAGCCTAACCTCTGACCTCTGACCTTAACCTCAGGGCTCTTCAAACAAGACATTGGCCTCTAGGGATCCAACACACACATCTTAATGGCTTTATTTCTTCTTTCTTTGTTTTGTTTTAACCTTATTTGGCGGGCTCCGTCTCCACTCGTCTTCTTCTGCACTCTCCCCGTCTGAGATAATCCCTCTTGTCTGTTTCCTTAAGGGCCCGTCCCGGAGACGGGGGCTCCTCTGATGTAAACGTAAGTGCAAACAGAAAGGCATTGATTTCTTTATCTGTGCCTCTGTCAGCCGGCCGATCATTTTTTTCTGAGTGCACACCAGTATCACACTGAGCTTTTCTGTAAATGTCTTATCTGGATGTTCCCTGCTTTTTCTACAATATGTTCAGCATGAGAATACGCAGACCCTCCAAAGTGCTTTTCTGACTAGCATCTGACTGTAATTTTTGTTTTATATATATATATATATATATATATATATATATATATATATATATATATAAGGGATAAGAACCAGTGTTGATTCAAAAGTATGAGATGTGTGCTGGATTACATTTCTTTTTTATGTTGAAAGAACTAAATATTTGCATCATTGACAGGGAAATAAGTTGGTTTAATTGCATGAATGCAATTTTAATACATTTTGGAATAACATGATTGTGTTAAGTAAACACAACATAATTGAGTTGAATAGTTGGAACATAAGTGGAAACTTAACTACATTTTAGCACAAACATGGATTGATTTTGTCTGACCGAATATTTTACAGTTTTGACAAAGCGTCTAGTAACAAATGTTAAAAATTTGTCCTCTTATTGCTGTATTATGGGGTTCCTGCTGACTTCATTCAAATGTCCTCTTCACAAATGAACCTTCTAACTTTACACTTTGCTTTTAGCCAGACGCCGAATTTCACTTCTGTGGAAAGTGAAATTATTTTTTATTGAAACTACACATATAAAATAGACAATAACAAAAATATAATCATGGAATAAAGTTCCTGCAATTATTAAAAATGATAGAAAAATTGATATATAATAAAATAGAGTAAAACTAACACTAAATAACAAAAAAAGTGCTGCATCACTCAAAAACATACAGTATTTATTAAAATACACTTTTTTGTTTGTTAATAAATATCTCCACACTGTTTTAAGTCTTCTTCTTGTTAGAAGACTCCGTATCTCCAGTTCAGCACACGATCCGTCTCATTGTTGTTTAGAGATGACGTGTCATTTCTTAAACCGGAAAAAAAATCCGGTTCTCAACAAAGAGTAAAAATGCAAAATTTTTTCCACAAATGTCATTCATTTATTGAATACTTTAAATCCGTACCACCTCTGCCCGCTGATCAACCCCCAACTGCCTCCCCATGCTATCATTTTCTTATTTTTCTTATTTTAATATTTTTATTTCATTTAATTTGAATACATGTGACTTTTTTTTACCATTTTTTTCCTTTCCTCCTTTTTTCTTCTTCTTTTCTTTCCTCTCTCTCTCTCCCTCTCTCTCTCTCTCTCCCTCTCTCCCTCTCTCTCTCTCTCCCGCCCCCTCTCTCTCTCCCTCCCGCTCTCTCTCCCCTGCTCTCTCTCTCTCTCTCTCCCCTGCTCTCTCTCTCTCTCTCCCTCCCGCTCTCTCTCCCCTGCTCTCTCTCTCTCTCTCTCCCCCTCTCTCTCTTTGTGGTTGTTTACAGAGTGGCTGAAACAGAAAAATGTAGCCGATAACCAGACAGCTGCCATGTCTACTGCAGATATAAAATATAAAGATAGAAATCTGAAAACTATGGAAGAAACTCACCCAATTCTTTTTCCTGACCCAAATAAAAAAGTCTGCCACTTAGATATGGGTCGGATCAAAGTCTCTGGGAGCGAGTCATCCATCAGGCCCGGCTAGCTCAGTCGGTAGACCTAATCTCAGGGTTGTGGGTTCGAGCCCCTGGTTGGGCGTCATTATTTGGTTCTAGCTTTATGGGTAGAGTGGTCTGAAGATCAGTAGTTTAATCTATGACTAGAGTCTTCAAGCAAGACCTTCAGCACTCCTGTACATGTAGACCACCTGATAAAAAAAAAACATCACATTTTTAAAATTCCACACATTTTTTTCCACAAAACCGGCCGTAAAAATGATTTATCTCTGTCCATTTTGAGTCTCTATTTCTCATTGAAAAATGTGACGGAACCTGTTTATAATATTACCCAGAGGCAACATTGTTTACGCTAAAGAGTAAACACCAGTGGTCAAAGGGGCCACTGAGGGGGAGGCATTAACCGCGGCTGTAGAGAAAGTCAGGGCCGATAAATTGGATTATTTCTGGTATTTTAAAGGACCTACTAAACAGAATTCTGTAACTTGATTAAACCACAAAAAAAAAAAAAATCCTAATATGGGTCAAATAGTTTATTTAAAAAAAACATGGCTTACCAAAAGTTTGAAGTAATCTAATTAAAATTAAAATTATTGGCCAGTTGTTTTCTTTTTTTGTTACTGTTTAAAAACAAGCTTAACCAAAAATTATTTGTCATTTAACGGTATATTTGGAGTGTGCAAGATATTTAATAAATAAATGCCCCCAAAAAATAAAAATAAAATGCAAAGAAATGACTTTCCCACATTTTCTTTTTCGATGAGGAAATCAAAGTTTTAAGAACCTCTACTTTTCCCCTTTTACCAGAGGGAAGAAGTAAAATCAATACTTCTACATTGACCAAAATGTGTTTTTTTTTTACACAATTAATTGATCTTCTACTTGAGTAAAGACCAGGTGCCCTTTGACCTCCTCCACACACTCACGGTGTATCACACACACCCGTGTTTCAGCTTTCAATCAAACTCTTAGTATGTCTTTTTGGAGAACCCTCAGCAGGTGAAGAGGTTTTAATGAAGCCTCAACAGGACCGACGGGAGGTCATGGTGGCTTTTGATACTAATGGGTGATGATTGCGTTCGTTTCCAGACGCGTCTATATGTGTGAGTAAACAGAGGCCCGGTTCTTTTCAATGAGCTCATCCCGAGTGCTCTCTCTCTCCCACAACACCTCCTAGCAACAGAACCCTTCTTCCATTTTACTGGGTGTTGACCAAATAACTCAGCTGGCCATCGCAACTCTGCATTGGTCACCCATCCTTTTGTTCCCTCTCTTCTCTGCCTCGGGCCAAACGTGCCGGGTCTCCTTGTGTCGGGGCGAGAGGAAGGAAGGGAGAGAGGGAGGGTTTTGCACGTGTCATTTTCTGGAGAGTAGATGAAGGCCGTTGACTTGACCCACATTAAGTCACTTCTACCTCATTTTGGCGTTCTACATTCTGCTCATTGCAAATGTGACAATAACTGCTGCTGTGGCCTCTGAGAGTGGATCCCGTTCAGAACAAACGAGGGAACCTCGTGTTGGAGAACGCATCAAACCATCGACTGGATGCCACGTTTACACTCTTCTGCTGTGTTTGTAGAAATATGCAAACATTATTGACACCAGGGAGAAAACAGAGGAAAATTGCCTAGTGGGATGAAGAACTTGCATGATTTTGGGAAAGATCGGTTATATATTTCGACCACTAGGGGGAGCTTTATGTCCAAACGTAAAGCTCATAAAGCTAATTAAGTTCTCAATTAGTGATCCGAATTTCGTCCAAATTCGGTGCATATGAGTTGACTTGAGGAGATCTATTTTGTGTATATATATATATATATATATATATATATATCATATTTTACTCATTAGAGGGATTTTTTTTATGAAAAACATTGTTTTTCCAATATAATTTCCCAACTATTGGTACAATTTTGTCCAACTTTACCTCACAAGAACCACCTCGAGGAGATATAACTTGCGAAAATAACACAACCATAATTCCAATTGTGTCTTAATTAAGCTCATATGAATCTGTTTTATTTCATTATAGAGCTCAGCCTTAGTCTAGCAGCGACCAGGATTGTTAAATAAGTTATACGGCTAGATTGTCCGATAAAGGGCGCATGGGTTTCATTCATATCATGTATCGTCCCCGTCACATAAACTAATAGATAGATAAATAAAAGTTTCCACCTTAAATCTGTGGCAGCTCAGAAATGGTGCCAACTTTCCCGTTAACATAAAGTTTGGATTTGGTTATGGTAAGATGTGAACAGGAATTCAACTTTCATGATTTCATCATGCCACCAGCAGCTTGTTAGCTTAGCTTAGCTCGGAATGAGGAGTTCAAAGAAGAGAAGACTGTTAGCTTAGCTCCGCCCAGATGTGACAAAATCCACCTACTAGCACCATTAAGTCTAAACCATCAACATATTTAATCGTGTTTGTTTAATATGCACAAATAAATAAGACGTGGAGGATTATCTTTAATTTTCTTGTCCTCTTTCTTATCTTTATGCTATGCTAAGCTAACCAACTAATGGCTGGCTATCAAACAGGTGTGGATCTCATGAACTCATCACTAACTCTTGGCAGGAAAGAAAAATAATTCACCACCCGCTAAAATGTCAAGTCTTCCAACTCTCGCACATCGCTCCTCATTAATTCCTGCCTCCATTCTGACGTGTGCCCCAGTTGTCTAATCGCTCACGCAGCTGATCCAGCCTCCATCGCTATCCAAACAACACAAGAAACTTGGCTTTGGGTTCATGGGTTCTGGGGGCCCGAGGGTGCCGTAGTTTACCAACAGCTCCGTTTGCTGCTGCAGGCAACATTGTTATGCAACAGTTGAGAGAGGATGAATGGGAATCGGCAGAGGCTGAGTGAAAACCAGTCGCAGCTAGGTTAACCCCAGAGGGGGTCCCCTGGGGCCTCAGAACTCCTCCGTGTTTTCCTTTCAGCCTTAAATGCGTTGCTTAAAGGTCTATTGGAGCCGAGGGCCGAGCAGAAAGGTGGAGGATGGGATCCGAGGGTCCGGCAGCGGAGCAGGCTGCTTAATCCCTTGAGCCCTAACACAAGGGCCAGCCAAAACTCAGAGGGTCCCACTTCAGTTTGGTACTTTGCTAACCTCGCCGCTGCTAATCTTTCCTTTTACTTCCTCTCTTTCCTCTCCTCCCTGTTAGCCCGGCCACCCAGCGGCACCGGGCCAACGGTTCCACGGCCTCTCTGAGGGTGACATCACCGGTTGGCACAGAGAAGCAGGGGGAGAATAATTAGGTTTAGATGGTCGGAGTGACTGCGTGCGTGCGTACGTGCACGTTGAGCGTAGGATGGAATAAACCGGGCCCAACTGAACCAACGATTGAAGACGTTATGTCAGAACTCCAGTGGGGGGGGAATAATGCATATGGGTGCTTTTAAAGTCATGGTTTTACGTCACACAGGTGAAACAATGCGTCTCTCTCCTGCTGGGATGGGCACGGATCGATGAATGTGTGTTCGGGGAGGAAGAACGGGAGGCCCTGCTTTGATAACTCACTATGGACTGGATACATGATCAACCCTGGAAAGCCCGTCCTTTCACGGGCCTTAGAGCTGCACACTCAGCCCACTTAGGAGGAAGCCATTGTTTGTATAATGTGCTTTGTCAACCTCTATTGAGTGGCTTCTTTACGACAGACCTGGCCCTTTGAATATTAACTGTGTGATCACTCTTGCCACACAAGCAGACGTTCAGGACCCCCCCACATACACACACACACACACACACACACACCTACCCACCCCTCCTATTTGTGGTGCAGTCCAGTTCCCCTCAACTCTGTTCCAGGGCTCTGTGCCCGGCCACAGCGTGGTATCCACGCTCGGTTGGGAATAAATGTAGTTTTCATTGCCTCGTTGACATCATTTACGGGGCGTTTGATTCGTTTCACATCTGAGGAAACTCTATGACAGGGATCGAATATAAGAGGAGTCAGCATTCGGCGAGAGGAGACAACGCGGACGGGAAGAAAAGACGGCTGATTTGTCCGTCTGCCTGCACATCGCTGTGTTTTCATTGTGAGCCTCCAGCGGAGTGCGACTGTCGCTCTGACCGGTGTAATGACTGTAGCAGCTGGGGCGGGAAGGTGACCGAGGGTGGGACGGTCTAGGCTGGACTTTTTTCAGGCCAATAATCCCCTTTATTGAGTCTCAGGAAATCCTAATTGGAGTCAGAAGTGGCTCTCGAGGCCAGATGTGTAAAGACAAACAGGGTGGACCCGACATCCGGCCCCACCAAGGACAACTGACCAAACGCACCTCAGCCTTCCTTCCTTAAACCCCTGCTGTGTTTAATTTGAACACAAACACAACACAATATGTCAGGCCGACTGATCACAAGCTCCTCCTCCACTCAACCGACGGAATTTCATTTGATCACGAGACAACTAACACTCAGACTCTGCAAAGACTAAAAGTCTTACCAAGTATTTTTACCTCATTTCTAGTCAAACTAGACCCACTCTTTCGTCCCCGAGAAGCCCCCCATTCCCCTGTGTTACACAAGCAATCACCCTGATTGAACTCCTCAAATTGAATGTGAAGTTATGAAGTTATTTAAAAAATAAAAAAGGTCCTCCTAGTGGGTAGAATATGAACTATTAGAGTAAAAGTAGATATACATTTTTTATTTTAATATGAATTGGACCAGCTGTTGAGGAATCCCAAAATCAATCCAGCTCTTCCTTTCAGGAATATAAATATCTCATTGTTCTTGCTGTAAAATGCAATCATTTATGAAGTAACATTTCGGTGATATAGGAGGATTTTTTTTTTTAAGCCAATGCATCTTGAATCTTAAATATTTTCAGCTAACTTTAAGACACATTTTTATCTTAAAATTGCTGAAATATCACTTTCTGATCTTATTTCAAAACCATGATGGTTTTAAATCCTGAATAGTGTCACTATTGTGCAACTAAGAATGAATTAAATGCACCTAAAATGAAGAGTTTGAAGGGATTTCCATGCTCACTTCAAAAGATCTTACCAAGCAAATTTTCAATTGTGCTGTCGTTGGATTTTTTTTTTTTTTTATCAATTAGAAACAAAAACACCTGGTATTCATATATATTTCACTTCTTTTTGAAGGGGATTATTTTCGGAGTGCACACATGCGTGCACACGCATCTGATGGCTGAGTTGTTTGGACAGGAGATGTCTCGGTAAACATAGCGAAGCTTCAGCTGTGCATTTAAGCAAAACAAAGCACAAGGTTCAGTTATGTCTTCCTCTGCTATCTCAATCAATAATAAAACACGAGCTGTAGCTCTTAGCACCGAGTGAAAGCTCCTGATCGGTGAAGCAAACAGGGAGGTTTAAACCTTTAAACGTCCTCAGCTAGAAAAAATAAATAAATTCCTTTGCATATTTTATTTGTTTGGGGAACGTATTCATTTAATATCTTAGACAATTTAGCATTTAATGACAAATCATTGGTCTGACTCGTAAAATTATATGATGAGGATTCTTTTTATATTTCGTGGAAAATAGACAATTTTAATCAGATAAGCTCAACCTTTTTGGTAAAACATGTTTTTAGAAAAAACATTTTGACCCTTATTTGACTTTTTTTTGGCTGCATGAAGTTTCCTAATCCTGTTTAGTAAGTCAACACATACTTTAATACGCCCAAAAGAAATAAATAGAAAAGAATCCGACTAATCAAATAGGACAAACCTCAAAAGCCACGGTTAATGCCTCCTCCTTGGTGACCATTTTTGACCTGTGGTGTCCCCCAGGGCGCCATCCTTGGTCCCTTGCTCTTTAGCATATACATGCTGCCATTGGGTCATACTATAAACAGTTTCAGTCACATTTATCAATGAGAAATAGACTCAGGATGTGCCAAACCAAACAGTTGAGCAGGACATTAAAGAGGTTTAAAGAAAGCGGGAGGAATAAAAACAACTTCTGAACAAACGTACTTTGAGAAGTTGATGCGGATCCCGAATCCTATAAAAATGAAGGTCATCACAGATCCTCCTTATGGCGCAATTTCCTTTCTCCACACGTTTATCTCACAGCCGTTATGATTTGTATTTCAGCCCAGTGACCCGTCCGCCCACCCTAAAGTCACATTGTGCAGCAGCAGTTTTTGGAATCCCTTCTTTTTCTGTCTTTTATTCGTAACACATGTATGAGTGGGAGTGGATGGATTCTAATTTCATCATCTACGAAGAGAAGTTAGGCATGAGTCAGTCTGAGTGTGCTTGTGCGTATATGGGAATTTTTGGGAAAAAGAGGCTAAGAGGTATGTCTGTGTTTTTCTGTCTCTTGCTGTCGCCCCTTATCAGGCTGGCGGTCTTTACCAAAGCCAGAGATCCTTGTCAGGCCTTTTTCTGGATAAGTGCACGTGATCTGAGTGCAGCTGGGGAACCGAGGGAGATCTGAGGAAGTTGGGTTTGATTAGGAATGCCTCCTCAGACCGCCTGTCCCAAACTGGGATCAGACCCAGGTGTGTGTACATACACAACATGCCTATGTATGAGTTTTATGCCCCCATGGAGCCAAAGCCATACTGACCCATATACTCAAACATAGAAACGACCAAGACCCAGTAGGCAGAGTGTTAAAAATCCCCCGAATGGTAATGTCAATAACTTCACATGGGCTTGTTCTGCAGCCACTATTACAGCCTGTATAAATGGAGCATCAAGGACAAAAAAAAAAAAATCTATAGTATCGATCTATTCACATCCGGGTCGGCTATTCTAGTGTGAAAAACCAGCAGATGCAAACTATTACAGAGGTCACTCTCGGGGAATTGATTCAAATTATGTAAAAATGAATGCCATTTTCGCTTGAGTGTGTGACCGGGAGGTGATTATTTCTGTGTAGGTTAAGTAGGTGGGAGGAGGGAGCTAATAGCCTTCACCTTGACGTGACCCCTGTGGAGCTTCAAAGAGAGATTAAGAAGGAGAGATGACCGATGCGCTAACGCTCACCGCGTTGCTGCAGTCACCCCATCACAACTGAGGCTGGGGCTTCTGAGGACCGGCCGCTCTTAGGGTCTCGTGTTAAATCTTACGTCTCCGCAGCATGAAATGTACTTGTTAACGTTTCTTTTACGCCCTATTTAAGCAGGAGATTAAAAAAAACGCTTTTGCATTAATACGATGCGTTTTTACAAAGAATCCACAGTAAAACATGAAAACAAGAAACATTTGGTACATAGTGGCTTTTCAAGAGACACAAACACATCATCACATCCTTAATGACGCCTTTAGGGCAAAATAATGATAATGATGATCATTTTATGATTGCTTGGTATTGAATTAAGGATGAAAACCGTTCGAACGCAACAGGAGGGAATATTCTTCTTTTTTTTTAGTGCAATTAGTCCTGTTCAATTTACACAAAAAACAGTCAGGCTCAAATTTTGCACATAAATTACCATTGTTTTTAACATTTTTTTATTGAATTTGAGTATTTTCAGGATTGCTAGCTGTTTAATATATAATATGTAATAATATGCAAATCAATTGATAAAAAAAACAAAAAACTATTTTAGACTACGTTCACCCAGCAGGAAATATATGTATTATATGTTCTTTGTTCCTATGTAACTTTCTCATGGCAGTGTGAAACATCTAAACAACATGTAAACATCACTATACATATAATAAACATCACTATAAACACAATAAACATCACTATGAACACAATAAACATCACTATATACACAATTAACATCACTATAAACACAATAAACATCACTATATACACAATTAACATCACTATAAACACTATAAACATCAATATAAACACTATAAGATCACTATAAACACTATAAACACTATAAACATCACAATTAACACTAAAGACATTACTATAAACATAATAAACATCAATTTAAACACAATAAACATCCCTAGAAAAACTATAAACATCACTATAAACTCTATAAACATCACTATAAACACTATAAACATCAATATAAACACTATAAGATCACTATAAACACTATAAACACTATAAACATCGCTATGAACACAAGAACAATCACTATATACAACACAAACATCCCTATAAACACTATAAACATCACTATAAACACTATAAACATCACCATAAATATCACTATAAACACTTTTACTATAAACAGCACTCAAATTGACTTTGTTCTTTTCAATTGTTGCTTCCGTGTTGACATACTGCTGTGTGTGACGTGTTTGTAATGAGTTAAACACACAGGATTCAATCTAATGTAAGTTTCGGTCCGACCCATGTGTTTAGTTTGGATAGCATGATGCCTTCAGAGATAACAGTGTTTGATTGACAGTCTGAGGTGTTCAGTGGGGGCGGAGCTCCGCCTGCACTCCACACAGGTAGAGAGACTTCTCGGTCAGCGGCGATCTTCTCCAAACTGTGATAAATGCTTCAAAGTAACAGAATTAGGTTGAAGAAGAGTTCTTCCTGGTCATGGAGTGAATCCCTCACCAGACACACGTCACAGCAGCAGCATTTGAAAGTGTACAGCACAGAGGAAAATATGACAATGACCCTCAAACTATGATAATTTCAAGCCTCTGGTTTAATAATGTTCCATCTCCCATCATGCAATGCTGGAAACCTCCAAACCCACAAAGCATTAAGAATGCAGTGATGACTGAGGGATTCTGCATTTCATGCACATCATGCTTATGAGCCTCTAACATTATGAGCTTTCACTGAATCCTAGATCAAGTAAACTTGCTATTTCTCACATTTGTACACCAATGTGGCGCGATTGAACTTAAAAGCCTGGATTTCCTCTCACAGTCACTACAGGGCTGACACATTCATTTCACACATGAACACCCTCATGAGCACAGATTCATTAAAGAGTGGGCCGAGCTAAGCACAGGCCCTGGATGTCTCACTGTTATGCAAAAAAAGGGGGAACTGTCTGGGAGTGGGGGTGTAAACACAACACAGACTGTTTTGTCTCCTTGTAATACAACTATCCCGGTTGAAACAAGCGATGGATGCCAAGTGAATCCCTCACAATTCATGACGCACTGTTCCAGCGTTCGCCTCGTATGACTGCTGGCATAAAATGTGGAGTCGTGTCGGCTGGTTCGGGTTCTATTGCGGACCATAAAGCCGCAGCCTCTCAGCAGCGGCATTTCCTTGTATTCTGATAAGAGCACTGTACTCTGACATTGAGTGACTGAATAGAAAGTGAAGTTTCCTGAGAGAGGTTTATTCTGGCAGCCGTACACTTCAACATGCCCTGCTGCACAGCCACAACAATAGCCAGAACTCTGAGGTCGTAACCCCCTAATTACCGCAGAAGTGATGACGAAGACTTGTCAGCGCGGCCTGTGAAAGGGACTACCTGAGTTAGACTCGGAAGAAGCAGGGATACGTGGAGCAGCGGCTCGGAAGCACCTCAGATGAAAGGCTGGCGGGCCATTTCATCGCCCAAAAAGAGACGTCTGCTCTCTTGGCTTTCACCTGTGGCCCATTCTCAGGTCAGGGGGGAGACGTGGACATCGTTTTCCATGTCTGATAGCCATCTGCTGCCTCTCTCAGGTTCTCAAAGCAGATTTTGTTAGCATGATCAAGGCCTTCTGCACCGGTTCCTGATCAGAATCGGGCCCACTATGATGATTAGCCGGAGAGAGAGAGAGACTTATCGGGTTCTGACTACGGCTCAGACTCATCTGGGGGCAACAAACACTGTTTAAGTATCGCAAGAGGTCATCAGGTCCTTTCAATCAATCCCTCTTAAAAAAATAAACAAATAACGCTGGTGTAGATTCGTTCCCATCATGACGTCTACAAAGTTGAGACAAAAGGAGTTAAAGGTGCGGTGCGTAAAAAATTGTGGCATCTAGCGGTGGTGCCACGTCACGCATCAGCCTGTGCCGTAGATTTTTCTTGTGATAAATTATAAGTATATGATCCTCTATTTGTCTGTACTTAAAACAGTTCTGCAGCAGGAATGTACCCATATTCTTCTTCGTTGTTGTTTTTTTAGTGGGAAAACATCTCGTCTTCATCGTCTGGCCGTCACTTCATCCGATAAATGCAGAGAAAAATCCTTCTCCTAACCCAGTGTCAGGTTTTTAAAATGAAGATACAGAACAAACATTGGAATTGATCTGCGTCCTCTGAAGATATAAATGGCTTTTTTTTTTTACAAATTATGAAAAATTATATTTTATATTCAGCTGCACCAATAAAACATAGTTATGAATATTATTCAGGCAAAGATGTGATCCTGGATTGTACAAGCTGCACCTTCAAGATCGGGTGCACCTGAAAGTCCTAAATCTCTCATGGGAAAACTGGGAGGATACCATCAGGCATATCGACGTGCGGGGGCGCGCCTGCGCGTTCCCGTGTGGAAGTTTCCCTGCAAGTTGAGGAGGAGCACAGCGGCGCGACTCACCGGGACAGAGGAGCGACAGTGAACGGAAAGTTGGAATGGAAGCGTGAAAGTTTGCCCCTAAATGACCAGCGCTGCGTGGAGTCCGTGGATTTTACTGTCTGGAGGCGTGGATTCATCCACAGGTAGGCCAGACCGGGTCGTCCTGAATCAGAATCAGGGGATATGAGTTCTGATTATTGTCTGTAATTGAGGATTATTTCTAAAATGTTTTTTTTTTGAGACCGAAATGACCAGAGATGATTCTTATCATGATTATGAGAACCGCTTTTAAAAAAAGATGAAGTTCAGTAAATCTCCTGAAGAAGACCTCGGGGATGAAGAGAATTTGTTTTGAGGCATCTGACTGAAAACTTCTCGCTTGCCAAGATACAGATCTTATGAAGTGATGGAGGGTCCAACCTGTTGAAGGAGTGCACTCAGAAATTAGATTCCTTTACTAAGAAAAAATGCAAAAAAACGGGGATAGAATAAACTCATGCCAGTAAATTCAATGTTCTCCTATCCGATATTTAATTGATTTATTCTAGAAATATGCATTTACATGATTTTGTTCCCATGTTTTTTAAATTTGCATTTGTATGTCCTATTAATTTTTTCATTTATACCTACTTTAACACCCCGTTTGTTGTTCACCTTTGTATATTTGATAATCACATACATATAAATTATTTTAACTTTGTAAAGCGACTCAGTTTGAATTAATTATATAAAGTATAGAAGACATTCATAGAAGTTGCAACTCTTTTTTTTTCTTTTTTAACAAAATATATGTTAAACTTTTTATTATCATGGACCCAGTAGAGTTTTATTTAAATAAAAAAAAAAAAAAGTGATGGAGGGTGACAGTTGTTGCAGCGCCCTCGTGCGGCCCCTAGTGGAACGGCGCGGGTTGAAGCGCGTCACGCTGAAGTTTCTCACAAGTGACTCATGCTGTAGTCGGAATGAGTTTGGGTGGGAGGTGTTTTTGGGGGGTCAAACCCCATGATTACAGACTTTCCCTCAGCCCAGATGCATGAAACCTGTGACTCATCCTAACTGCATTACTAATCCTGATGAATCCATGATGGAGCAGCCATCTTCCATGTGACACACTCCTATTTATTAAAGTCGTGATTTCAGAAGTAGCAGAACCGTCTCCCTTCTTTTCTCTGCTTTATGGTGGGCTGTGCATTTCATCCTGCCTCTGGTGCTTCCATAGATTGTAATTAGAAGGGAGATGTGTTGATGTGTGTGCGTGTGAGTGTGTGTGTGTGTGTGTGTGTGCGCTCGGCGAGCTGAATCTGAACAGGATTGGACAAGCTGTTCAAACAGCCTCCGCGGAGGAGATATCTCAGCTGGTACTTTCCCTAAATTGCCTTGAACTGCCACAGATAGTTGAACCAGCGGTTACAGTGTGAACTCCAGCTCCTGGTCGGATGTGGCGTCCTGCTAATGACAGGAGCAGCGAGGCCAGGTGTCAGACACACTCGGATGAGGTCATTGGGCCAGAAGCTGCCTGACTGACTTGTTGTTGCGAAACTCTGGGATTGCACTGATTTTCTTTGCTCAATAATGTGTCGTATGTTTTTTTTCGGTTGTTTTGTTCCCAAGGCTGGAGTTACTGATAGACCTTTGGACTAGATCTCACTGGATACTGGATGGACTGAGCAGAGACTCCTTCCACCTCCACCATCCCCTCCTTCTAAACCCAGGGGTCTTCAATGCTCATCAACTTGACTGTAGCCATCAAGGAATCTCATGACTTTCACGGAACTCCGCCCACTCCTCCTGCTCATGACGCTGTGGAAATGACAGCCATGGATTCACGTCAGCTGCTGGTCGCCCCTTTGCCACCTCCTCCAGCACCGCCTCCACCTCCTCCGCCGCCACCACCTCCTCCGCCGCCTCCTCCGCCACCACCCGCCTCACCCTCGTCCTCATTCAGCCGTACGGACAGCGCCCGTCGGAGCCGGCTGAGGAAGCTGAACTGGGAGCGTATCCCCAAAGAAAAGGTGGAGGGGAGGAAGAGCGTGTGGAACGGGGCGGCCCCGGGCGAGGACGAGATCCCCATCGACCTCCACTCTCTGGATGAGCTGTTTGGTCAAAAGGACTGTAAGCTTCAGGACAGAACCAGCACCCTGAGGTGCAGGTCATCTCTGCTGCGCTCCAGATCCCCACAGGACAGCGGGGAAGAGGTTAGATACGAGTGATCACCAATGAATGAGATGTTTTTAAGATTTCTTTCAGTTTATTCCTTCTAATTTCCATTTCCCTCTTTACAGATTTCACTGTTGGACTCCAAACGCAGCATGAACATTGGAATATTTCTGCGCCAGTTCAAAATGTAAGCCCCTTTATTCCTAACTTTAAGCAGTTATTGGGTAAAAGTGAGGTTTTACTGCGGATTTTGTTTTACTTTTGGATTGGAGGCCCTGATTGGACAAAACATTTGGAGGTGTTAAATTGTGCTTTACCAAACTGGCATTTCAGAGATCCATCAAAATGAATCGATCGGTGAAGAAAGCAAACCGTTTGATAATGAAAACTACCAAAAAATTCTACAGCTGCATTGGCTGCAATTTTGTTGGCCATCACCATTTTTTATAAAAAAAATTTTTATAGCCGATTCCGTTTTTTTCTTTTCTTTAATAATGTATTTTGGAGGATTACAGTGGAAGTAACAAAGCTGGCTGGCATTGTGTATGTGCTCTAACCTGTTGAAATTGATGTAGCCTCCATTCTGCCTGCGGTTGGTTTCTTAAACCAATTGTATGACATTTCCAGGTGAAAATAAAACTTTGTGTTGAACGAGGGTTCAGGCCATTATATGATCTATTTTCGATCTGTTCAGGGACTTCAGAGCTTGTGACCAGGTTGTCACTAGCTATAACCGCTCTGCTAACGTTAGCCGCTCTGCTAAGGTTAGCTCTTTAGCTTGCTATGTTCCTCTGGGTGATTAAATTTAAACTATTTGATAAAGCTCCTTGTGCTGAACGTTTTCCGGGTTGTTCTCCCTCCTTTTTCCTTACTGGTGTAACAAATTGGGAGCTTTTTGTTTTTTTGGGTGTTTTCTGGATCTACTTGTGAGATGTTTGGAGACGTGGTAGCCCATGCGTGTAACCGGCGGCCGATCGGCTTCAAGGGAAGTTATTCTGCCGATTGCTGATTTCATCAAACTAGGCCTTTTCTGGTGATCTCCTAAAATCTTATTCTGTCTGTTTTTTTAGTAGGTGACTGAAAGTCACAGTCAGTCAGAACAAAGGGTGGCTTTAAAAGCTATAAAAACACAAGTGTGTAGAATTGTTCCCAGGTGAAGGGTGCTTAAGTAGAGCTGTGAAGAGTGTGGCCAAATGTCCGGTAGGTGGGTGTTTGTGTGAAGAGGGGCGAGGGAGTTCTGGTGTCATTGAAGGGACACCAGCGTATTCGAAGGGACATGTGCAGCCTGAGTGGTTGGACCGGGTGTTTTGAATGAGGGTGTTGGGTCTGTGGTCGGGTATGAGGCGACACCTGCTAACGGCTCTTTTAAGAGTCTCTGATGTTAAAACTACCCCCAATGGAGAGAGACCTCGGTGGTGGCTTGTCATATTCATTCCTCTCCCCCTGAGCCTGTGAGCATGTTCTCCTGGCTCAAACGAACCTATTGTGATGACTTTCTTTTCTTGATTTAACCTTTATGTTACCAGGAAAGAGACTTCCTGTTACCAAGACTGGCAGCAGCACAGAAACAGAGCGGCAAACTTACAGCATGTAGATGTAAAAATAAACAACTTAGAAAGAAAAAGATTTAAATTGAACATTCGTATTTGTCAAAGACATCTGTATGATTTGAAACATCTACAGCCAGATGTCTCTTAATCAAGGTCTTTGAGATGGTTTTGCTTTTTGAGATTAAGGTCATTTTGCGACAGATTCCAAGCAGAGCGAGCAGAAAACTTCTAAATGACCCTTTTCCAATTTCAGTATGGAAATTAGAGTCGGACAGTAGAAATAAGTCCTGGGAGCGAAGACAACTCCTGGATGGATTTTCAGGTGATAAAGGTCTTGAGATAAGGATGAAGCAGACAGAATAGCCTTATAAATAAGAGTATGCCAGTGGTTCAGTCTGCGAGTAGACAAGGCGGACCCTCCAACCCGGGCGTACAGCAAGCAATGATGGATGAGGGTGATAAACCCTAGAGTTCCATTGTGGACGGTGTCCAGAGTGTGCAACCACCGAGAAGATGCATGTTAAGACTTCCCCGTAGTTCAGCACAAACATAAAGGTGGCAGCAACAAGTCAAAGGAAAGAAAGGCAAGACTTAATTCTGAAGCAAAAGCTCATTAGGGCTTATTCATAATCAGTAAAGCAAAGCAAGAAGGTTCTCTGCCACGTTGGACTTTTTCCTGTTTTGAGCTTCCATGTTCTCGCCATGCATGCCTGGGTTCTCTCCGGGTTCTCCAGCCTCCTCCCACAGTCCAGAAACCTGCAGTATAGTGTCTAGTAGTAAGTGGCGACTCTAATTTGCCCGTAGGCGTGAATGTGAGCATGATATGGTTTGTAAATTGACTGGACTTATATTGTACTCTTCTAGTCTGCTAGAATACTCAAAGCGCTGCAACACGAGTCGGCATTCTCCCATTCACACAAATACTCATACAGAGGTGACAGAAGCTGCCGTGTAAGGCGCCATCTGCTCATCAGGAGCGACAACCATCCACGCCATCATGCACAAACCAATGGAGCAGCCATTGGGAGCAACTTGGGGTTTAATATTTTGCTCAAAGATGCTTGTAGACATGTAGACTGTCAGGGCAGGGGATCGAGCCACTGACCTTCAGATAAGTGGACCACCGGTCTACCTCCTGAGCCACTGTCGCCTCTGTATCTATAAGTCTGTATCTATAAGTCTGTATCTATAAGTCTGTATCTATGTTTACAGTCGGGTCTGTGATGAACTGGCGTCTTGTTCATGAAATATCTAATCTTAACCACTTATTCATCAATAGGATAAGTTTAAGTTTAGATAAGATAAAATGTTCCTTTGTCAGTCCCAGAATGGTGGAATTTGCAGTGTTACAGTAGCACAGTGGATAGCAAAATAGAATAAGCATCAGTTAGAAACAATAGTGGTAAGTAACAAGCAATTTTCCTGGCCGATCACAGATTTTCATATAAATGTAAAATAAAGTCTGATTGGCCGATTACGATTTTGGCCCATATTTTTTCTCTCAGGTTCCAAAACCATAACGACTAGTGTATTTTGAATGCTCTCATTATGAAGGACTAAATCGGAAGTAAGGGTGGTCGGCATTGTGTATGTATTCTGACCTTTTGAAATTAATGGAGCCTCCGTGTTCCCTGCGGTGCGTTTCTTAAACCAATTGTATGACATTTCAAAGTGAAAATAAAACTTTTCAGAGCTCGTTCAGTCCTTTATATGTTCCACTTTGGCTTTTTTCAGGGACTTCAGGGCTCGTGGCTGGCCCTGCGCTGTCTGTAGCTAGCTTTAGCCGCTCTGCTAAAGTCAGCCGCTCTGCTAGCGGTAGCGTCTTGAAACTTGCTACGTTCCTCGGGGTGATAAACGTTTTCTTTGTTGTTCCACCGCAGTTTATTTTGTCCTTACTGGTATTTTTGTGGTGGTGAGCGTTGTGTTGTCTGGTGTTTCCTGGTTTAAATGCGAGATGTTTGGAGCTGTGGTAGCTCATGTTCTCTGTGTCTGTAACCTGCACTGAACCGGCTAAGGGAGGCTACTTTGATTACATCAAACCAGGCCTGCCGGCGCCGATCGATTGCTACCGCTCTAACGTAAATAGGACGAGACAAAAAAATAAAATAGGAACAATACAAACAATATTGTCCATGAGCAGATTAAGGTTAAAGAAAATAAATGAATGACATACAGCTTAAGTTTCCCGGACCTTTTGTCCCGACCTTTGACTGGAACCGTTTGCAACATTAGGAGGTAAGAAGGATAGAAACGCATTGATGGGTCCATGCAACATTCATGGAGCGCCTTTCAACCGAAGAGTAGCTCAACTTAACCAGATCTGTCAAGACTTGTAGAG
This sequence comes from Lophius piscatorius, assembly GCA_009660295.1. NCBI lineage: Eukaryota > Metazoa > Chordata > Actinopteri > Lophiiformes > Lophiidae > Lophius > Lophius piscatorius. Next base: position 28,629 of record VRLP01004199.1, read on the forward strand.
AAAGTTCTTCTGTGAAAGCAGCCTCTTGAGAACACAAACACTTGTTTTGTTGGGAGCTTAATCGTCCTCTGAGGGAAACACAGACAGAGCTTCAGTTGAAATGAAGGTGCAGCTCAAAGAAAATATGGTTTTCTGTCATCAGAGACCCGAGTGAGACTTTTGCCTTTTGTATGTATTTATTTGTAATAATCCCATTTAACTGCCGTTTCTCCTCAGCGTTTTTGTTTTCAGTTCATCCAAGCAAATAAGACGACACATGAGGAGCTTAACCACATTTCTATTTTTAGGTCATTCTATTCAATTCTATTCTTTAGTCTCTGTAGCTACGTATCCTGCTCTGGGTTTTAGCGAGGCTGGAGCCTATCCCAGCTGTCATTCGGTGAGGGGCGGGGGGGCGTACAGCCTGGACAAGATGCCAGTTTATTACAGGACAGTGACACTTGACAATCACACTCTCTTTCACACATACGGGCAATTTAGAGTCACCAATTCACCTTAACTTCAACCGCAGAAAACCCATGCTAAGAACAAAAACACAAAACCACAATTATATTTACAGTATATATATTTATATATATATATCATGTATATCATATCATATTACTCACGGCTTTGATGGCCATCTGTCCATCCCATCCGGTTGGATGGGTTGACCAAAGGCGAGCATGTGCATGTATGTGTGTGTAGGTCAATAAATGAAACTGTCTATATCCTGGCTGGATATGCCGCTGGGCAACCCTTGCAAAAAGATGTATTTGAAAATGCACAATAAATTTAGAAAAAGTACTAAAACCCATTAGAGAACTGTCTACTGTGTGCACTCTACAACCGGAAGTAATGACACCATTAACACAGGTCCATTTATGACCTCGGCATCAATACTGGCCATATGGGGCTCTCTCATACTTTATAAAATAAATTAAAAAAATTCCTATATTATAATGTGCCTTCAACAAAAACTCCTAGAACCAGCAGTTTGAAAAAAGTAAAAAGTAAAAAAAACAAAACAGCAACTCATGAGTGGGTGCTACTAGAGGAATCAAGTATGACTCAGAACCGGAGGACGCAGAAACACAACGAGGTAAAATCAAATGAGACCATCTCAAAACTAAACACTGCAACCCCCCCCCTGAAGTACGTTTACGCTCCATTCTGTAAACTAGACGCATCTCATGAAGTCTTTGAACACGGAGGTAATGGAGACATCCAGCTTCCCCTCAGAGCCGCCCACTGTTTCCAGGTGATAGTCTGGTTCAATGTCTGCATTATTGTTATAATAAACATGTCATAACTTACTTTATGCTGACTAATGCCAGAATAAGCGTGACAGTGACCCCAATCAGCTGAGTCACATCTACATGTGTGGGGGTGACTGAGTCAGTTATCTTTATTAAGTATTGGAGTAATGCGTACAACATGAAACTGAATTAACATAGATCTAGAGTTATTAGAACCGCTCTGTTTGATGTTTACTCCTTTTACTCCAAATGCTGACTCTTTTGCTGTCTCTGCATTAGTTTCTCGATTGTGTGTCAAATAATTGATTGTGGACTCGACTATTGAGCCATGTTTTTTTTTTTTGGAGGGGGGGGTTGATATGATTTGGAGTAAAAGGTAGCACGGTAGCATAGATGCCGTGGAGTGAGAGCATTTGTCCCGGGCTGCAGGACGAGGCGGGAGGCTTTAGGATAATGGAAAACTGTTGCAATAGAGGACAGATGTGTCAGTCAGAGGAAGTAAGTCAGAGGTCAAACAGTTCAGCCGGTTCAGTTTCTGCTCTCTCTCTTTCACTTTGATATCCCCTAGGCCCACCCCTCCCCTCCCCGCCTCTGTCTGCTTTTTTATTTTCCCAGTGGATATGCCACTTTGTGTCGCCACCGTGGCGTCAATCAACCCTTTCGCCCCACCGCTCTGACTGATTAGAGCGGGACTAACCTAAATATTGTGGGCTGATACTGCTTCACAGCCTGAGTTTTCTCTGGAGGGGGGGTGGGGTGCAGCTTTTTCCCCAGCCTGAAAACTCCATTGCGTGTCAACAATGATGTCATGCCTTTTTTTTTTTTTTTTGCAGGCCGGCGAAAGAGATAGTCGAGGATGTCAGGCGGGGTGCTGGGGATCGTTACGGAGCGGAGAAGCTCGCCGAGCTCTCCAAACTGCTGCCTGACAGCGAGGAGGTAACATGACGACCCCCTCCCTCCTCCGTTCCATCTATCATCTGGTTTTGCTCAGACGGCCTCGGTTACACTGAGTTACCATTACACTTTGCTTTTTTCGGTATCCCACATTTCCCTTTCTGCTCTCTCCCAGGAGGCTCGCCTGAGGAGGTTCGGCGGGGAGAGGAGGTGTCTCGGAGAGCCTGATCTCTTCCTGCTGCTGCTGGTGGAAGTCCCCAGGTGTGTAACCCCCCCCCCCCTTCATCAAATGAGTAAAATATCCGCTTTAAAGTTTGTTTAACTGAATGATCTTCGTCCCCATCCTCACTCACCGCTGTCCCTCCGTCCATTCTTCCTTCTCCTCCATTAGGTTTCGGCTGCGGCTGGATGCCATGATCCTGCAGCAGGAGTTTGACCCCGCCGTGACCTCTCTGTGTGTGGCAGCCAGATGTCTGAGGGAGGCGGCCAGAGGTAATGTTAGCAGCAGGGAGTCGTGTGCTCCTCCATCATGAAGATGGAGATGTGTTTAAAAGCCTCTTTCATACCTTCCTGTTTAGAATTGGCTTAAAGTGGTAACACTTTGACCCAGAATGCAAAAAAACGCAGTCCTGATTCCAAATGTGGGGTGTGGGTGTGGGGGGTGGGGGCTTGGTAAAAAAAAAGTGGTGTGATTATTTAATAACCCCGGTGATCAGGTGAAAACTATTTTATGACAACATACATACAAAAAATATTAACCACTGCCTGACATTGGGTTGGGCTTCCATTTTCCGCCAAACCCTCTGAACTTTGACCTCTGAAGGTCTACTAGGTGTGTGGCACCAAGACGTTTGCAGCAGATCCCTTAAGACCTGTAAGTTGTGATGTGGGGCCTCCGTGGATTGGACGTGTTTGTCCAGGATGTCTCGCAGATGCTGGATTTGATTAAGATCCTGAAGACTTTGGAGGCCAAGTCAACACCTTACATTCATTGTTGCGTCCCTCAAAGCCTTCCTGAACCAGTTCTTGCAGCGTGGCACGGAGCGTCACGCTACTGAAGGAGGCCATTAAGGATTGTACCTGAAAGGCAACAATGTTTTTAGCAACAAAGTAACATCCAGATGAATGGCAGGACTCAAGGTTTCCCAGAGGAAGACCGAAGCATCGCTCTGCCTCCCTCGGCTTGCACTTTTTTTTCCCATAGTGCATCCCGGTGTCGTCTCTTCCCTTAGTACGCTAGGCTCACGTACCCGGACATCCACACGAACCTGGTCACCTTCTCCCATTGTTCTGAGGCCCAGATGTGATGCTGACCTGAGCATCATAGGTGCTCTCTCCAGTGGACAGGGGTCAGCATGGGTGACCGGTCTGCGGCTGCACACATCAAGCTGTGATGCTGTGTGTGTGTTCTCACACCTTTCGGCAGTAACAGGAGTTCTGTTGGATCGGACAACGTGGGCTATCCTGTCCTTGACCTTGGCGCTGGTTTCACTGATTTTGCTTCCTTACACCACTTCACACTGCAGAGCGGGAACACCCAACAAGACAGGGAGTCTTCTAGCCACTATTATCTGCTGCTTGTCGAAGTTTCTCTGGTCCTTACACTTTCTTACACCATCAGAGAATTGAATTGATCTTGTAAATATCATATTATATTCAAATAGTTCATATTTTACCCACTAGGGGGAGCTTTTATTAAACGAAAAATAAGGTTATTTTTCGGTCCTAACTTCCTAACCATTAGTCTGATTAAGTTCAAATTTGATGCAGATGAATCAAATCGAGTATTTCTATCTTGTATGTGACATGTTTTACTCAATTAGTCCATAATTTCCTCACTAAGGGGAAGGGTTTTGGTTTTCTTACAAAAAATACTGAGGACATAACCTCCCATTTAATTTGAGGAGTTTGAGGAGGGGAATTGCTCGTAAAACACAGGGGATGGGGGACTTCTGGGGATATACCTTTGCCGTTGGGGACGACAGCGTAAGTCTAGCTCTTAAATTAACATGAGAATGTTAACATGTTTCAAACAAGCACAGACAGGGGAGAGAAAAAAGGCTGGGAAAGTTGTGAGGAACTCAAACACCTGTCTGCACAGGTGAACAGATTAAATGGATGATTGTATCAAATCATTAAGTAGCGAGGATGAGGAGGGATTCACCGCTTTGTGAAACACATGACTGGATGAATGTCCTGCATGGGCTTGGAAACGAGTTGTGTCGCCAGTGAGCTGTCAATCAACACTCCTGTTGGTGTTTTTGGAATCAGGGTAGTAAAAGTAACCTGCTGTCAGTCACATTTTTGTTTTTAGTTTGAGTGTCAGAGTCGACACAAACTTTCATACACATCGTTACTAAACCCTGTCTTTGAATCCACTCCCACAGAACTGCTGAGCTGTCCTGAACTACACTCCATCCTTCGTCTGGTGCTGAAGGCGGGCAACTATATGAATGCGGTCAGTTTTTTTTTTTTTGACTCATCTACTTTTCTTTTCTTCAGCTCGACAAAACAGAATTGGTCTTTTTGTCTGAACATGACGCACATTCACAACCTGCACCTGGATTTTGTATCATTTTTTTGTTTAACTTTGCCACAGGTTGTGCGTATTATTCTGATATTCTTTGTATGTGTGCTTTTCAGGGTGGATATGCAGGAAATGCTGCAGGTTTCCGGATCTTGTCACTGCTTAAACTGGCTGACACCAAAGCCAACAAGCCTGGCATGAATCTGCTGCATTTTGTAGCGATGGTAAGATTTGAAATTTATCCTTAGAGAGAGAGAGAGAGCGAGAGGGAGAGAGAGAGAGAGAGAGAGAGAGAGAGAGAGAGAGAAGTGAGCATTCTGGTGTATCCATTTTGCGATGCAGGAAATAATAAGAATGAAATTAGTTGAGAGAGATAAAAGTTAAGACAAAATATAGCTGTTCCTGTAGTCACATTCTTCAAAAGGAGGCGTTTATGGGCCGTCGGTCCATCCGGCACTCTCTAAAGAACGCCATATCTCGGGAATGATCTGTTTCTAGTCTGGATGACGAATGTCAAAAATCACTGTGACCTCACAAAACTATGATAACATATATCCAAAATGCCAAAGGTCAACTTCAGTTTCCTCTATTGTGGCAAAAGTGCCGGATCAGAGGAGACATTTATCTGTCTGGACTCTCAATTAGTGACAACAACTGATATTTGTAGGTTCTTTGCAGCAACATCAATATTTTAGTGTATTATAACCACAAACTTCTTTTTGTTTCTGATGTCCCCGAACATAGCCAACATATAACATATGATGGAATGAACAATTTTAACAAATCTTTATTTTCACTTCGAGATTTCCTATAATTGGTTTAAGAAACGCAGAGCAGGGAGGACGGTTGGTATATTAATTTCAACAGATCAGAACACATACACAATGCAGACCAGTCTTGTAACTTCCACTGTTATCTTTGAAAATAACAGCATTTAAAATACTTTACTCTTTATGATTTTGAAACTTTAAAGGGAAAAAAAAAAGGAATCCGCCAAAATCAATATCAGCCGGGCAGACTTTCTAAAAATCTGTGATCGGCTAAAAATATTGCAAGATTTAGGACAAGAAACAAAAACAGATTTCTGGAAATGAATCCCTGAGCCCAAATTGTTTCGAGAACAGTAACCTCAGATAACCCTGGAACCAGGCGGCCTCATAAAGTTTACGATTTTGTCAACATTCGCGAATGACGTGCTCCTTCTCTTTAGACAATAGCGGCATAATCATTGCTGTTTGTCTCCGCAGGAAGCTGTTAAAAAGGACCAGAGTTTACTGTCATTTCCAAGCCAACTAGGCCATGTCGGCTCGGCCTCCAGGTCAGTCTCTTCTCCAAACCCACAGACCCATCAGATCCCACTGGGCCTGAGTCTGTATGGAACACACACAGGTCCAGCTCGGCAACGTTAACTCATCGCAACCCAGGATAGAACAAACAGAATGTGAATCTACTGGGTCAGGACGAGGGGCCCAGCTGTTATGAATAGTAATCTTTTTTAGGGAGAAATTGGGTCATGACAACATTGACGAGCCACGCCAATAATCAAGCCCTGCTGCAGAGTTTCCCTGCAAAGTGCCAAGGAAAGAGCGGCCTCATGCTTTTGAAAAGCGAAAGTGATCACACATGCATGCGTTGTATTTTCAGGTGCGTGTAGAAGTTGGAATTACATTAAAGAACAAGTATTATTTTTCGTTATTATGCTTATACTATGCTCGAGTTTGAATATACATAGAAAATATTGGTTACATCTTTGATAGGAGAATATCCAGATTATTGAGGTCAACAATAGATTTTGGCAATGACGTCCGATTTAATCATGAAAATGAAAAAACAAACCAGAATAACTTATATTCTAGTTAATTTTTTAACACCACTCAGACTTAGCACTTATGGAAAGGTCAGTAGTTGAATCCCAGCACTAGCGGTCTCCATGTTGTAGGGTTCTTGAGCAAGACCCTGAACCCCAATTCACTCCCCAGACCCACTGTTCCTCAGGAGTTGGTCAAATACAGAGAATTCATTTCACATTGTTGTCCTCCAATGACGTGTTTATAAAAAAGTTGCACTAAAAAGAGTTAACATTATTTTTACGATCGGCTGATGTGAGGTGGGGAAAGGGATATTTGTTGTAATCTTCTCGCTCAATCATTAAGCAAGTCCTGAAATCAAGCATTTTTTTAAAAATGTTTCCATTTCCATGGTGACATGTTTGACCTTAGGCTTATTCTGTATGTGGGATTTACAATTTTTTTTGTTGTTGACCAAACTACATGTGCGTCCCTCCAGATGTACCGTAGAGCTGCTTTTTGACATTTTGTATAAATTATTCTTTGTTCATTAATTTGTAAATTTTTTTGAATGGAGCTTTTTTTTCTCAAATACGCCAGTTACAAGAATTAAAAACAACAGGGACAAACTTTTGTCTGTCCTTCTTTAAACAAAAATGCTCCCGTGGAGGATGATCCAGAGTATTTCAAGCTTTTATGTCCTCTTCTTCTCTGCAGGTTGTGTGAGGACTTTGTTCTGGAGGACTTATCTAGGCTGAAAAGCAGAGTGGCGGGCCTCAGGGCAAACATCCAGACTGAGGCAGAGATTCAGCAGCACACACAGTCTTTCCTAGAGGTACCAAATATAATCTGTAATATAACGTTTTACACTCTGTCCATCCCAAATTGGATTTAAGTCGGATGATTAAAATGTTCCCATTGCTGGAAATAAGTTTCAAAATATGGCTGCTTAAATGATTCCTGTATGCAGGTGGCTGAGGAGCGCTTGAAAGAGGCGGAGGATGAGCTTGAGGGTATGAGGATGTCGAGTCAGGCTCTGGTGGAGTTCTTCTGTGAAGACGACAGCACTTTCAAACTAGAGGAGGCTTGCAGAGTCTTCCATTTGTTTTGCCATCGCTTCCAAAAAGCTGTCCAGGTTAGTTATAGAAACTAGAGGTTCTCTGAATGATCCCTGGAGGCCGGTTGGGTCCCGGTTACACGCATGCGCGGTACACGCACGCTAAGCATGAGCTAACATGGCTCCAAACATCTCAGAAGTAAACCAGAAAACACAAGGTTTGCAATTTGTAACACCAGCAAGAACAAAAGAAGTTTCGGAGGAACAACCCAACGAACTGAATCGCACACTTCAAACAATACATTACTCAATACATTACTCATACTTTTAAAACTTTAAAGACAGAAAAGTTTTAAAATCTTGGGTCAAAAATTGGGTCATGACATCACTGACGTCGACAACATTGATTCGTTGATCGGCCGAGAAAATTGCTGTCTGTGCGCCTCTATTAGAAACTGATGAATATATCAGTTTTTAAAATCAAATGTATTATCAAGATCTGTAGATTAAATTCACTGACAAATTGGTCGTTTCCCTCCCCTCCAGGAGAACGCAGAGCGGGAGGTCAAGGAGCAGAAACGCCTGGAGCGTCAACGTCAGATTGCGGAAAAGCGTCGCTCTATAGCGGTCTGCACGGGACTGGAGTCTAGTCTCAGTCACGCCAGAGAAACTAAAAGTCAGGAGAGCCAAAACGAGCTGGAGAAGCTCCTCGAGAAGAACTTGAGCCACACTTGGAGTCGACGAAGCTTGAGAAGCTCCGACTCCCGGAGACACGCTCATCATCTGCACAGTGATGCCCATCTCCATAACCATTCCATCCTCAAGGGCTTCCCTGAGCTGGGTAGCAGCCCCTCGTCCAGTTATCACTCCAACAGCTCCTCTGACCATGAGACCAGTGCCGTGCTCTGCAGCTCCCCGGAGACTGACGGCACATGTTCTCCCATCGACCAAGAACCTGTTCTGGAGAGAGGAAGTCGATGCCATCATAGCCCAGCACCCAACCAGAGCATGGAGACAGTTCAGGACTCTCATGTTGCTACCATCAGTCATTCTCAGCACGGACGGAGCTTCGCTTGCACGCAGCAGAGGCCTGAAAGCACGAGTTATCTGATGCCAGGCCAACCGAAGGACACGAGACTTGAAAAGGAAGCAGAGACTCCGTATGAACATGCGGTCTCCAGGTCGACCCATCCTTCGGCTACTTCCTGTACAAACTCTGATGCTACAAACACAGACACTCCCATCCTTTCTCTCAAACGCCAGACCTCCTCAAATAGACACAGGTTCGACCTGCCGGTGACGGACAATACCCATCCGACTCAGAATTTTGATGAGTCAGCAGCGCCTAAATCTCCTCATACACTCTCTCACAGTGACACCAAGGTTCGGTTGTTGAGGTACCAGAGACCTGAGAGACAGTCATCCGTAAGTTCTCCAGAGGGGGCCGAGCCTCAACCGCTGATGAGAGAGATGGTAACTATGGCAACCAGCGCAGTGGTGCCTGATACGGGTTTAAAAAAGCACAGTGACACCGAGGCGGCCGCCGCACCTCTGCAGGAGAACTGGATGCCTCCAAGTGTACCGGAGTTCAGCAAATCACAACCAGAGGAGGATTATTCTGAGTCGACCAGTCCAGAGACGGAGGCGGCGAGGTCGTACCCCCGTGTGGGTGAAACACTGGAGTGCCACACTCTGGTGAAAGGCCTACGGTCGTATGATGCCTTGTCACCCCCGTCATCCCCACTCCCACGACCCGCCCCAAGTCTCTGCTCCAAATGGAGGAGAGAAAGGGAGGTGGACCTCCAAGAGGGGACAAATCCACTATCCAAGGAGGAGGCTCGAACCATGAAGATCCCTGTACGTAGTGGAATAGGGGCCAAAAGGGGGCTTGTGGCGCGAGCGGGGCCTTCCAGCAGCACAGGCATTCCCAGGGTGCGCCCCAAAACAGAGGCTTCAAATGGAAGCCCCGCCCCTGCTAACCGACCCACCCGCAGCCTGTCCATGCGCTCCTCTCCTCTCATGCGACCCGCCGCTGTTCAAGCAGAGGTGAAGCGCAGCAACAGCACACGAGAAAGCACTATAAGCGAGACACAAACCGCGGGAAAGCCCACCTTGACGGGCCGGACCTCCGCCAGATCCTCACCAGACAAGGGCTCATCCAGCAAACAACCAGCCTTCATCGGAGAGGTTCCTCTACGTGTGTCCAAACGATTCGCCCCCAACAACGAGACTCAAGCACCCTCCCAGCTCGGCACTGCCAACAACGGCTCGTCTCCCGCCACAGCCAAGACCATTCGCACGGCCGTCATATCCGCCGCCCGGAATAAAACTGCCAAGACGACGAGTGCGGGCGCCTCTCCTGCCTGCTCTAAAATACCCACAGCTTCTCGGACACCTGGACCCAAAATGACTCGAGCTTCTCCTTCTCCTGCTGCTTCTGCTGCTTCTGCTGCTGCTGCTGCTCAGCCGCTGTGGAGGTGATGGAGCTGGAAACTGTTGCGTCAAACTCATCATGCCTTAATGAATTTCAGTTTAATATATATATATATATATATATATATATACACACACATGAGTATTTATGATGAGATTCAGATTTGTGGTCTTTTACATTCACGATGTAGTGTTTAAGTTCAACATATGGAAGAGAGCTGTACTGGGACTGTAATGTCTATTAGTAGAAGACTAGTAGATCCTCCAAATCCTACCTCTTTGTACTCTTGTTTGTGTCCTGTTGCGGGCGACTGGACACTACAAGTAAAACCCAACTTTGCTCCTGTAGAACTTCATATTTGTCAAACACAACCAAGTCAAATAACTTGTGCCTAGTCCATACAAGTATGGTTTTTTTGGTTTAGTGTGTAAAAAAAAACATTTTTTTTAATTTTTAATAGGAAATTATCCAAATGTTTAGGATACTGTGAACGCGGCGTTTAGCGATTGTTGCTTTCTGACAGTCTGAATTGAATTCGGTACAACCTTTATCCAGGCCTCGATGTCCTGATGCACTTCACAAACTGACCCGGAGGCCACAAAAGAGATGATGTCTAAAAACGTTTGTTATTTTATGTGGAAAGATTATAACTTTATTGAATAGCATCGGGTGTTATTCGCTGTATTATGTTGATTAATAAATAACATAAGATGAATAAAGACGTGATAAGAGTATTAGTGTCTCTGAGAAATATGCTAATAGTGAGTTTTTAATCATCTCTATGTTGTTAGATTCACATCTTCCCTTTTTTTATTCTTTCAAGCACTTCCTTGAAGGTCACCTTTTTCGTCATCAGCTGCAACTCTTGCATCTTGCCGTCGTCTGTCTTCTTGTCACCCCCTCATTTTTCTCCCTTCTTTTCATCTCAACTCCCTCTGACTGCAACTCTTGATGCGCCCCCCCCATCTCTGTCAGTGGCTGTTGTCATGGAAATGCCGCAGACCTCCCCGGGAATCTCCTCTGCAAAATAGTAGGGTGCAAGGGTTGGGGCGGAGGCTGACTGTGGGTGTAGGGTCCCAGCAGGAATTCTCTCTTTATGGGCTGCGGTGACGCCAGAACCTCTTGGGAAATGCAATAAACTGGTGCCTCTTTGTGTTTCTGAGTGTCCGGTTGTTGGTCAGGACTGGCCTCTTAACCCGCCTCTGTGTATAGGCCTGACATCATCAACGGGTCTCCGAAGGTTGTGGAGAGAGTATTCTAAAGTGATTCCTCTTTTAGCTGCTTTTTTGTTCACTGCGTTGATGTGAAGGCACTGACTAACGGAGAATAAAGGACCGGGTAATAAGTGATGCATGGGCTTTAGGACGAGTGCTGACCCGAGAGAGGTCCGAAAAAACAGGACGCAGACACAGTGACTCCAATGTATGGCATTCAATAGTGACAGAGCAGCGGGTTTGGTTGCAATGGTAGAGCGTTGTAAGCAAAGTCAAAAAGTCCAAGAGGAGCCTCCACTGACTGGAGACGGTCACTTTGAGTGACAGGTCATATATTCTTTGATGTTTTTATGGTGAAAGTCTGTCTGGTCTTATCTTTGCATTACTGAAGGGAAGTAAGTAAGTAAGTAAAGCTTTATTTCTATTGCGCCTTTTAAAAAGAGATGTTTAAAAAAAAAAGTGTACAAAGCATTAAAAGACAAAAGTATTTCCACAGAATAAGAAAATGGAAGAAAATCACGAAACAAGCAACGCCGACCACAGAGGTGTCTGAACACAGTCCAACTCACAAACACGCCAAAAAAAACAACCATATAGTTCATAAAACAAATTATATCATAAATAAGCCAGATGATAAAAATGTTTATATTTTGGAGTTTTTTTTTTAAAGACTCAACAGACTCAGCGGATCTGAGGGGAGCGAGGAGGTTATTCCATAATTTAGGGGCAAGGGCAGTAAACCCATCTTTTGTTTTGAGAACTGTTCATGGTACGGTAAGCAGGAGCTGGTTAGAGGACTCGAGAGGCCGGTTGGTGGTGCAGGAGGTCAGCAGCTCGGACATGTATGGAGGGGCTGAGCCATGAAGAGACTAATAGGTTATTAAGATTATCTTAATATCTATCCTGAACGTGACAGCCAGCCACTGCAGAGAGGCTGAAACAGTGCGGGATGTGCAATCGATGATGAGTAGCGGTTAAAAGTCCAGCTGCTGCATTCTGGACGACCTGCAGTCGTGCCGGAGCGGTTTGACTCAGACGGGCGAAAAGTGAATTACAGAAATCCAGACGGGGGTAAAATGAAGGTGTGAATGATGCGCTCAAGGTCGGGGGTTGAAAGTAAGAAGTGGGGCTTGTTTTATGGGAAAGTATCTTTAACAAAAAATGTAAATTGTAACAAACTGCATTACTTGTACTTATGAAAAGTTTTGTTTCAGATGTATATTAGTTCAGTATAGTTATATTATCTCATGCTTCAATAATTCTGCATTTATTTCAATATGTACATTATAGTATAGATGGAAAGTTAGGTGAGTAGATGGATAGACCGATCAATTGATGTATGATCAGTCCAAAAAACAGTCAAATTCAGTATTTGATATAATGTGCAAAGAGCAAATGATTATGATAGAGGTTAGAGTTTCAAATGATAATAGATAAATATATTAACCTGATAAACATAATCAAATTATGTATATTTAATGTAATACCAGAACACGAAGCTCATGAAATGTACTAAGATAATAGCTAAATATGTGATAATAATAGCAGTGGATAAAACTCACTATAACATTACAATAATACAATAGTAATTCTTATTATTCTTTATTATAAGTAATAATAGCGTCATGATGGTAAATATAATAACAGTAGTAATTATATTTATCAAATTATCATCATCAAATAATCATAAAATAAAGATAATTTGAGATACTATTCCTAATACAACAGTAGAATGGAAATTATATAAATAAATAGACTTGATTACATCTCTCTTTCTCTCTCTCTCTCTCTCTCTGTCTCTCTGTCTCTCTCTCTCTCTCTCTCTCTCTCTCTATATATATATATATATATATATATATATGAATATATACACACCACAGATATGCATTATTTAGATATAGATAATTATTTAGATAATATTGTAATATAATATTTTATATTACAATATCCAGATCACATACTACATAAAATAACAGATGTTTAAGTATGTGCAAAAATAAGAATACAAAGTTAAGCGTTGGTGAGGATGGCAGGCAAAAAGTACTACATGTATAATTTATTGTTCTTCACAATTATTATACAGCTGGATTCTTGATGATTTAGATTTTGCACACACCAAAATACATGATTATATATGATGTTACAGGTACCCAGTTAAGGTTTATGATATAGTTAACATAATACGCATCAGAAATTCCATGCTGAATCCCTGAATTTCAGCATTACTATATTCTCTGTGCGATAACGAATGCTAGCTGTGATGGAGTTTATTTGCGTTTATGCAGATTACACAGGTCATACAGAAGTCATAGAAAAGCAGAACACTGCCATCTAGTGTTAACCAAACTACGATCATCAATTAGAACTACAACTCCCAGAATGCATCACATCCGCATTTCAGTTTTTACGTAATGGACAGCTCCCCGGATGCGGCTGTGATTGACTACACTAGGAAAAAAGAGATCGAAAGCTAAGTGGCGGTAAGTCACAAAATCCGTCAAAGTTAACTACTGCAGTAAAGTACTATTCCGCAAAGGCATATTAGAGTACGATACAATTTTTAGTGTAACCTTTAAGACGTTATTGGACCAGGAAAGTTATTTTTGGATAAATAAAGTCGTAGCTTGTTTGCTAACTAGCTAGCTTGCTACCCATCAGCTCCGCTAGTTCCTTAGCTTGATGCTAGCCACAGGGGGAACGCCTAGTATCATAAGTGAACACAGCGAGATTTTAATTTCTAGCGAATTATAATTCCTCATTTGATCCACTTAGAATGTTTCATTCTGAGTTAAGGCTCCAAATTGTTGATAATCAGTGAACCCCTTAAATCGCGGTTCTGTTAAACTGTTATAACATCAATTCGATGTGCTAACGCTGGCGGATGTTAGCTCATATGCTTATTAGGTGTGAACCGAAATTACTGCACTAAAGTGTACGCAGAAAGGCACTTCCTGGCAGTTTTACTGTAGTCCATGAAAAATAATAACAGTTGCTGTTCTGACAGTAGTGATTATTACATGATATTCTTAATGTTGAGCTACCTGGGTGCCTTTTCTGTTCTCAGGTGCTGCAGCCCCAGTGGTCGTTGGCAGGATGCAGACCATAAAGTGTGTGGTGGTAGGAGATGGGGCAGTGGGCAAAACCTGCCTCCTCATATCTTATACTACCAATGCCTTTCCAGAAGAATACATCCCAACTGTGTTCGACAACTACAGCGCTCAAATGAGCGTGGATAATCGCACCGTCAGCCTAAACTTGTGGGACACAGCGGGCCAAGAGGAATACGACCGCCTGCGCACCCTCTCCTATCCCCAGACCAACGTTTTCATCATCTGTTTTTCCATTGGAAGCCCCTCCTCTCATGCCAATGTCAGGCACAAGTGGCACCCTGAGGTGTCTCACCACTGCCCCAATGTGCCAATCCTTTTGGTGGGCACCAAGAGGGACCTGAGGGGTGATGCAGAAACAGTGAAGAAGCTGAAGGAACAGGGCCTGGCCCCCACTACCCAGCAGCAGGGCAATGCTCTGGCCAAGCAGATTGGGGCCGTTAAATACATGGAATGTTCTGCTCTGATGCAGGATGGTGTCAGGGAGGTGTTTGCTGAAGCAGTGAGAGCAGTGTTGAATCCAGTAACAAAAAAGAACACCAAGAAGTGTGTGCTGTTGTAATAACTGCTTCCCAGTTTTGGACTGTGGAGAGGGATGATGGGGGACGCACAGATGCAAAGGAAGGATGAGGAACAAAGGCCATTGTCTGAATGCTTCTGTACCACCTCCACCGATTCTGACTTTGTTTTCACCTCCTCTTTTACTCCTCTCTTCCTTATTCATCTCCTGGAGGATTTCACTCCAATGCCATCATCGCCAAAGTGACTATGCCAAAATGGGGGCAACTGACCATGTCTCCTTTATTTTTCTTAAAATTTAACTATTGATATTTACTTTTTTCCAATTTTACACCTTTTCTAAATTTATAGCGTCTCTGCTTTGCATTATCTTATAAAGTGACGAACATGGTTTTCACAAGATGTAGTAATATCCCAATTATTCAACCAAGATACCCTGTTTGACTGGAGAGAAGAGATCTGCCTTTGTTCAGGTGGAGAAATAATGACTACCTCACACTCACCAAGGTCGCATCTCATGAGTCTCAAACAGTGTCACTATCATCTGCTTATTTACATGTAGCAAACCACAAAATCAAAGGGGAACGTTTTTAATTTCAAGCAGCATAAATCTGGACAAAGGGTGATGACCGGCTCAAATGCCTGTACCCCATAACCAATATGGACAGGTTTTAGGTTGAACTCTTGAGCTGCTGGTGCCCTTGTGCTCAGTCTGGCGTGTCAGTGCTATCTGGCATGCAGGCCTTCCAGCCTCTTGCACCACTCTCTTACTGCCATGCATGGCCAGTAGGCCTTTGAAGATAAGCTGGGCCCATTTAAAGCAGCCGACCATTTCCCCTCTTCAGAATTAGTTGACTAAGTGTCATAAGTCCTCTGACAAATTAACCCGTATCGGTACAGGATTGTTTGAACTGACATTTCTGCAAGTTATTTTGTAGTACAGCTCTCCTTTGTCTATGAATTAACTCTTTTTGACGGGGTGAAATAGACTTCTGCTTCTAATAATGTTGAATTTACTCTGTAAATGATTAATCCCCCCCCCTCTCAAAAGTTTTTAACCTATAAGTACGGTTATGGCCAAAGTTGAGTATATTTTTTGTAAAAGCTTTTGTTTATTTGAACAATAAGGTATTTGTAATGGCTTATATTCAAATTTAATACACCCATATTGCACACTTCGCCAATTACATTGTTGCCTTACATTTAAGGTCGGCAGACTATGACCACTGCATAATTGATAGAGCATAGCATATCATACCAGAATATGTTAAAAAAAAAAAAAAAAGGCTTGTACTAGGCTCGATACGCTTATTTTTCTATATTGTCTTGGTTAGTGTAATATCATTTAATGTTGGAGGAAGCACTGTGTCATAGCTGCCTACTTAATTTTTACCAAGTTGTGAGTGTTTATCTACAATATAAAGGAGCATCATTTGGTCGGGTGCCTTATCTAAACCAAAGACCACAGCAATGCTCCTTTGTGTCGAACCCAAAGTTTCTTAATATAGTGATGCAAGTGCCACGAGACCTCTTAAATAGAGGTCTAAAAAACTCTGGGTTTCATTTTCGTAACGGTTAGAAGCTTCTTGATGTGGTTCCTGCCAGTAAAAACACTCGTCTTGCAGTCTTTTATGTAAGACACAGGTGCAAAACTGACACCATGCGGGGGAAAAGTCTGTGAGCGTTTGTGAAACGGAGCACATGAAGCAGAGTACTCATGGCGCAGCTCGGAACAGATCGTGGCTGCCTGGTCTGACTTCCCAGCAGCGACGGCAAGGAACAAGCACAACTTGCACATACGGTTAAGCGAGAGCTGCGTCGGTGGAACACGCCTTGACACATCTGAAGATTTTTATAGAATATATTTTTGGGAATGAATGGTTGCTAATATGCCAGTAATACCAGCAGGCGTTTTTTTTATACCATAACTGTTTTTGTGTACTCACTCTAGCCGGGTGTCAACCTAGAATTTGGTCAGTGTAATTTCGAGAAAAAACCAACACAAGCAGAAGATTTTTTTATTTTTTTCGTAACAGTTTTGGTGTGCTAAAAGACGTGTGAAAATTTCCCAGATGGGTGTGTGGAGGGTTGAATGTAAGAGCTTAATATGTCAAACTGTGGTGAGCTTGTTTGTTTCTGCCATGTCCTAATCACACGCGGATGACGCTGTTGAAGTGTAACAGACACCTCTCCGTGTTCTCGGAGCCGTGTGCTGTCGAGTGTGTGTCTGTGTGTGTGGTACTACGCCTTTACACTGGGAACTTGATTTGTAGAATTGTGTTTGTAATTGTTTTATATATAACAAAAGCATATTTGTATAAATGAACTAACAGTGAGATGATTTTAAATTATGCCAAATAAAATGGTGGTAAAGCCAAACGCTGGTTGACGGTGGATGTTTTTTTTC
Source organism: Lophius piscatorius (assembly GCA_009660295.1). Taxonomy (NCBI): domain Eukaryota; kingdom Metazoa; phylum Chordata; class Actinopteri; order Lophiiformes; family Lophiidae; genus Lophius; species Lophius piscatorius. Next base: position 45,813 of record VRLP01004199.1, read on the forward strand.
TCCAGCAAATCATAGTCATTTTCATAACCGTTTATAAAAGTTATAAACTTTAATATCTAAATATATTTGAATACAGTAGTGTATTGAAGTAAACTACAGTTACAGTCAAAACTGAAATATGCTCCACATTTAGTCCTGTTGTAATGTCTGTAATTCATTTTACGATTCATTTCCTGCCAGTTAATAACTCTTATCTATTTCACAGTAACACACTGACTGCTTGCTGCCAGAAAGTGTGATTTACTTTACAGCAACTTACTGTTTGCTGCCAGTTGATTACTGTTATTTATTTTACAGTAACATACTGCCAACTTGCTACCAGTTAAATAATGTGATTTTATTTTACAGCTTGTTATTACTAGCTGGTGCTTCATTACTGATTTATATATACGGTAACCTCATTACTATTTACTACCAGTTAATGACTGTGATTTATTTTACAGTGAAACACCGGTTACCTGCTGCCACTTAAATATCGTGACTCATTTTACAGTGCCTTACTGACAACTACCGCTCGGTTCATTATACTCTGATTTTGACTTCAAGTTGCAAATATTGAATAAGTGAGTCAGACTGATGTCTGTGCCGAACAAACAAACAAACACGCAGACACTCTGCTGCTGTGCAGCTCAGCAAACCACCAACCACCGTTTTCTGCATCTCACGTCGTATGTAAGTTCAGTTACTCTGTGCGAACACTAGGTGGACACAGCCTTCCAGCTAAGATCCTTTATTACCCACTGCCATCCTTCAAAGCCTGTGCTTTTTTTTTTTCTTCCTGTAAATTTGAGGTTAATGGTCTATGTCCGTCGGGTTTCAGGGCCATCATTCAACTTTACAGACACCCACAAGTTCCATCAGTTGTGCAGCCTGAAAAACTCTGCATGCTGCTTACTCTGAAAAATCTCCTTGACCTTTGCGGGTGGTGGCTCTGACAAATGACAGATGTGCTGAACCCCACCGAAGGCTCGTTACTAAATCGCTGCAGCGAAATTTAGAGCTCATTTCCTCTTCGGCCTGCTTAAATGTTTCAAAGAAAACGCCGAATGTGTGTTTGCATGCTGCAAAAACTTTAGTTGCTGCCACTGCTAGTGTTTGCTGTAATGTCCCAGTGAGTTCTGTGAGGCATGAATAATAGAAACGTCAAAGACAGCAGTGTCCTGAGTTGTCTGTTGTCAAAATAAGAGGAGCGAGGATGCGTGAATGCGGCCGTCTGCAATTCGCTTAACTAATGCGGGCGGATTAATGACGCACGTGTCTGTTGCTGCGATCCATTTTTGGGCGAGAGGACAGTCAGAACAGCGATGAAGACTGGAGATTTTTCAGTTGCATCTGGAATCTCTTCATCAATCCTCCTTCCTTGAGAAGGAGGAACTCGTTCTGAGCAAAGCTGCAGAACTGCGGGTTTATCCGCGGTCAGGATTTGGAATGCCATTACTATCTGCTGGTGTCACGATCTCATACTTAAATAATAGTATATAATAGGAGAATTTTATTCCTATTTTATTTACTCATTTTATAGAGTTCTGAACAAACCAACGCAGTAGAAAATACTCAGATTACACATTAAATTCAAAATAGATCAGCAGAACTAATTTATATATCTCCCATCCTCATTATGGTTTCGCAGAATAATTTCCAATTAAAGGTTTTTCATCACGGGCATCAATATCCGCCAGCAAACTCGATTTTTAGAGTTACAAATTAAAGTCCAAAAATCAATTGGTTTTTAATGAACAGAATCAACAACAAGGAACTTTAAATGACCCTCGGTAAATGGCGTGGCTGATGAAGCCGTTTCTCTCTTCTGTCACAATAAAACGGCAAAAGTAGACTGTTGCTCCTCGTGTCTGTTCCTGCAGTCAGGAGCAGCTGCTCCTCAGGAAACAGTAAGGTACATGAACAGCCTAGAGGTGCATTTCACAGTAAATGTAAGCAACTTCATGTGTTTTCTTGGTTTTAACGCCACAGCAGTGACATATGACTGGAGGACGTGAACGCTCCTCGCCTTAATCCTTTAATTTTCTATCGTTCAAATGTTGTTTTCCATCATCTATATCCTCTCCCCGGCTACGTAGAATCTCCTCGAAGGATTAGCCTAAAGTTTATTAGAGTGACTCACTGGATAAACGCTTATATCTGACGAAGGAACAGCAGGGGAAGCACTGGTGCAGTGCATTCTGGGATTTATAGTATCTATGGTGTTTGTGCCGTATACCAGCGGGCCAGTCGTTATAAAAATGAGATATTTATAAGTTCCTCGAACCTATCCCAGTTGACACTGGAGCTAGATGCGTGATACTAGTTCATCACAGGGCCGACACTTGCACACAGACCACTTTTCACTTTTTCACTTTTTTCTGGACTGTGGTAGAACCCTCACAAACACGGGAAGAGCACGAACACACACCTCCACACAGGAATGTTTGAACCCGGAACCTTCTTGCTGTGAGGCAACTGTGGGACCCACTACACCGCCATGTGACCAAAGTTTGAAGTGTCATCTTCTAATCCTGTAAATGCTGATCACTCATCTTTCTACCAGCTGATCTTTATTTCAAATTAAGACTACAAAAGAAACATATCGAACGGACGTAATTCGCCACATTTGCATATTAACTGTTTCTGGCGGTGGCAGAAGGTCCTGTGTTCTAGGCCCCCCCCCCGTTAACTTTTTCTGTATGTCAACACAGGTGTTTTTCTGGTGTATAGCAAAAACAATGAACCCCATGTTTTGAGTGCAGCTGCTGAGTGACATTTCCGACGCCATACATCCTTTCACTAAATCATCAGCGTAGAGAGAATGGGAGTTCTGGCCTCCGCTGGGACCGGTGTCTCAGCGCTGTCTATCTCCTCTCATTCTCCCGTCTTCCTTTTCTCCCTCTCATACTTTCTCTCACGTTTGATGATGTGCTCGGTAAAGCCAAAAGGCCGGCAGCTCCTGTTACTGTTCAGTCACGGCACCGGGGAGATTCCTGTTCTTCTGCTTGTCTAAGGATGAGAAATCGAAAAAAGGGGCCTTGATCTAATAGGCGGCCTGCAGCTAGACTAGAGACTGAAAGATCTGTGCTGCTGCATTCAACTCAAACTGCTCCAGCGGTAGGGAGAATGAGTTTGCGGAAAAACAGTTGGTTAGTTTGCAACAAAACAGGAGCTGACAGAGCGAAGAAGAAAGAATGTGGTGACGAGGCAAAGGTTAGAGGACAGGAAATTGGAATGTGTGGTGATCAAGGGAAGGCGGCGAGTTGTTTCAAATGTAAATCGAAGCAAAGATGAGAGGTGAAAGGAGCAAAGACTGATGAAAAGAGTTAACTTCACCTTTTTCTACGCACTCTGGTCATGGGCTGAGGCTATTAGCACCTCAGAGGGGATCAAATTGAAGTTAGAGATTGAGTGGTCCTTGATCATTTCTGGATTTTCTGTTAACCTTAGAGTGAAAACTATTCTCCCAGAAACCAGTATCCAGCTGAGATGTAACGTACGACTCCACATAAAACCACTAGGTGTTATTGTTACCATTCATTTGTAACAGAACGTTACGATGAATGTTCATAGAGTCTCAAACCACATCCGAGAATCATGAACAACCAGACCTTTGCATTCAGAGAATTGATTTTGGTTTTGCAACAGGATGTATTAAAGGAGTTCTTCCGTCGGTTGTGTTCGACTAAAGGACTTTAAATCCCCTCTTTGAGGGCAAAAGTTGGTATTCTCCATTCAAAACATGCAAAGAACAGATTCCTTTCTAGACCTCCTGACCACTCAGACCCCTTTTCCACCAAAAATAACCTGGTGCTAGTGCCAGTGCTTAGTTGGTTCAACTCGCACACCTCCTAAGAACCTGTATTTCTAAAATGCCAGAGGGGCCTGAGCCTTTAAATGAGCCGTTTTTGGTTTTCATCAGAGTTGGATGTAGCTGTGGGAACGGACAGGAGGAAGCCCAGATGAAGACTTGCAGGGCCTGAGCTCTTCTGAGAGAGGAAGGAGAGAAGCAGAGGAGCCGAATAGAAAAGAAGACAGAACACAACCTCAATAAGCTGAGGTGCTAATTATGTTGGCTTTCAGCTCGGAGGTGGGAAACTGCTGCCTGAGAGAGCTGGGAGCCGCGTCCTCGGGTGAACCGATCACATCCCTGTTGTCAGACCCCTCCTCTGGGCGCCGCTGAGGAAACAAAAGCAGATTAGAACCGAGCTGATTGAAAGTGTCGAGTTGGAGGCCGCCCACTGTGGACCTGTGAACCAACGGATCCGCGAATGGAAGTTCACATGCTGTCATCCGGTGATGGCTGTGTCACCACTGCGAGGAGAGGCCGCATGGCGTGGTGTGCTGCAGAAGCTCATCTCTGACGCATTTCAGAAACGAAGAAAGAGAGATAATAAAAAGTGAAATCGTTGCAGGACAGGCTGTGATTAAATGTAAGCGAAAGTCTAAGGCCCCCTATGGGTACCTCAGGGTACTGCAGGGGATTATGTGAGACCGCGTTCAAATCTATCTGCGGGCGTGATTGACGGTAACCTAGATATTAACGATAGTTACTGACTTACGCTATTAAATGAAGATTTTAATGGGAGTTGTCATTGTACGGTTTTAGAATTCTACCTATTAATGTTAGTTATTAACGTTATTGACGTAAATTATTCATTTAGGTTTTAAACTTAGGTTTTTAATTCAGTTATTTAACTACAGTTAAATAACTGAACTCGCTTCTGAAGTCGCTTTTTGGTGTGAATACAGCATCAGTTTGACAAATTTAATGTGACTGATTAATCATCACAAACAGTCAATAATGACTCAACACCAGATTTGTGCGAAATCGGACCAACGATAGAGAAATGATGGCCTGACAACTGTGATTTTGGAGGTAACGCTCCCCCTAGTGGCAGAGATATGGAACTGACCCTTTTCCAAAATCAATCCAGCACCATCTGGCAGTAAGATCAAGAGGAGTATAACGTTTGATAATGATCCGCGGAACAGTTTTTGAGTTATCGCGTTTGCACGAAGGACGTGCGATGGAGTAAGCTGTCTCAGCCGTCATAAGTCTAAATGACAAAGACAGAATATAAACAAGAGAGTGAAACCTTTTCACAGACTTATTATTACTCACAAAAGTTCACTCATCAATCCAGCTAAAAAAGCGGAACCCACCGGGTTGTTGCCGGAAAACACGTCAGCGCTGATGAGTGACCTAACCTGAGGGATGGAGGCAGCCATGACACGCTGTTCCTCCTCAGAGTTCAGAGGCTCTCTTCAGGGCGACATGCACGGCGTTCCTGCCATCACGTAGAGAATGGTCACGCGTGAGTGTGGAGCTCTGTGTGTGAGAAGAGACAGAACATCCTGTGCTGCCTCGGTTCCTCCTCTCCTGCAGCACCGCGCCTGCTTTCATCTCGCCTTTGAGGAGCAGGTTTTAGCGTTCTGCTCTCATAGAAGGGGATTGAGAGGTTTAGCCGGGTGGAAAATGCCTTCCAGAGGAGGAGGGAGGTTATTCTTCCGTTCTGATGTTCCTGCAGGCTGAGGTGTCTTTACTCACCGCTGGTTCAGGTGGGGTTTATTTTGTTTTTCTTTCTTTTCTTTCTTTTTTCTTTCTTTTTATTATTATTATTTTTTTACATTTTCTTAGGGGCTTGTTTTCTCAGAGGGTGACACTGTTTGCAGCACCTTTAGGTGCTGTAAGCTGCCAAGGAAAGATTCGGAAACATCCAAGCGTTAATCCAATCGTCTTTAATCCCATGCGAGGGAACGGGGATGGGATTTTCTCTATGTATACGTGTGTGTGTGTGTGTGTGTGTGTGTGTGTGTCTGAGATTTTTATGGATTACCGAGAGGTCAGCCTCCTCAGCAGCAGAATGGAACAGAGTTGAATGTGCATTTCAACAAAATGAAATACGATTAACTGATATGGAGATCTCCTAAATGATTACAGTAAAGGAATAAAACATTAGTCTGCTTCTGTTGAGAAACAGAACTCGGTGCTTCAAGTGGAACCATCACTCAGATCTTGTTAAGCAGCAATCAGGAATCCAGAGAGGAATAATTCCGATGATAGAAAACCAGAACTTTCCCGGGGGTAGCAGCTCCTCTCAAAGTCAGCACTGATTACTTTTCTCCTTTTCTTTTCGTCTGCTTCCCCCATGTTCTTGTTGTTTCTATCTCCAATGGAAGCTCTTACCTCATACTCTGCTCATCCTGTCCTGGTTTTAACTCTGAGACCCAGTGGGTCCAGATGGATGCTCTTATCCTCCATGGTAGAATCCGTATTCAAACAATGACAGGTTTGGAGGAAATGAGCTAAAAGTGAGTCAAACTTGCAGCAAACAGGAATATTTAATGTGAAGATCATGAGGTTTGATCGAGATGCTCTCCACCTCTATCTATCTATCTATCTATCTATCTATCTATCTATCTATCTATCTATCTATCTATCTATCTATCTATCTATCTATTTATTTATCTATCTATCTATCTATCTATCTATCTATCTATCTATCTATCTATCTATCTATCTATCTATCTATCTATCTATCTATCTATCTATCTATCTATCTATCTAT